>JBBPBX010040074.1:6090-18926 GCA_038048925.1 Garcialebias charrua | reverse complement strand
TTTGCCTTCTGTTTGCATGCAGATCAGCACATTGACTTGAGTTTGACCTCTGACTGCTAATAGCTCTATGACTTCTTACAACATACAACTTGGTGTGTGTGTGTGTGTGTGTGTGCGTGTGTGCGTGCGTGTGTGTGTGTACATAAGCCATCAGTTTTGACTCCTTCTTCTGATTTTTACTGCAGCGTGTTCAAATAAGATACTAATAAACTACTCAGTCGACCACATGTCTCATGTGTCAGATGTGTTTGTGTTGCTGAATGCAGCTCATTTCCAGTCCAACATCTGCATCACATAAACACCTCAGAGGCACTGTGTGTCTGCCTCAAGCCTTTGATTGTGAGTGTGTATACATTGATCTCACTGTGTATTTCTCCCCATATATCATCCTTGGTTTTTGTGTGAGTGTTTTCCCTATCAGCTTATGACACTTCTGACTTTCCAAACTCCCCATGCCCTCTAAGGTTGATAAAATGTTTATCTGAGTTACTCGTTTTATGTACAGTACTGGGGTTTTATTTCCGAAATCTTTGTCTCACAACTGTCTTCGTCCGTTTGTGCATGCATGTGCGTGTGTGCGTGTGTGTTTAAGAGCAAGATTCTGTGTATGTGTATGTAAGTGCACGTGGGGACTCAAATGTCCAAGATGAAGAATGGTGGGAGGGAGGTGAAGGAGAAGTGAGAGGGTAACAGGGAGGGGGTCAGCCTGCGGTCAACTACAAATGCCTCCCGCTGTTGTTTTCCCCTGTCATGGAAACTGGAAAAACTCGAGCTGTGATCAGCAGACACTGTTGTGCTTCATGGAGGTCTGCTCTTATTCTTCTCATCTTGCTCAACTTTCTTTTTTGCAAAGATCAGTAGAGACATCGTTGCACTTAAAATCTAATCTGGTCATCTGGCTGAGTTGAACCCTGAACAGTAATGGATAAAAAATGAGAGTGACCTTTAACATTCCTCTTCTTCCTCCTTTCTCCCATCACTACTACAGTACCCCCCCTCCTTTCTTTTCATCCTCCATACATCCTCCAACAGTCCCTGAATAAAATCATACAGTTCTTTAATGAGGAAACATTAAAAAGAAAACTAAAGAATAAATCGTTAGTCACATTTTATAAAATGTGATCAGAACTGTTTGAATCGTTTCACACTCCTGTATGTTCACTCTGCAGACATAAAACCTTCTGTACTAATACTATATTATAATTTTCATAAAATTACATGTGTTTGCTTTCAGAGAAATATTTCATTAGTAAATACAAATATGTTTTGAACCAAAAAATGAACAATGATACTTTTGTTTCGTACTACACGTTTTAAGCCACCTGCTGGATGAAATCAATATTTTTATTTTCATTCAACCTTTATTTATACAGGCTAGCCTCGTTGAGCCACGGGGACTCATTTACAAGAGGGACCTGTCTCACTCACACCCAAGGTCAATTTAGAGTTACCAATCAGCCTAACATGCATGTTTTTGGACTGTGGGAGGAAACCGGAGCACCCGGAGAAAACCCACGCATAAACGGAGAGAACATGCAAACTCCACCCAGAAAGGCCCCCGAGCCGGGGTTTGAACCGGGGACCTGCTCGCTAAGAGGCAGCAGCTTTATCAGTTGTGCCACCGTGTTGCCAGTATAATTCACTGCAGTCACCTGACTCGCTGACCTAAAACTTTTGAACTGTAAACATATACACAAGAGGTCAAATGTCAGACGTTATCTAGAAGGACAGAGGAACTGCTCCTATTGTTTCTGATGTTGTTTCACCAGGCAGAGGGAACACCCTCCATTTCTAAACAAAGTGTCATGAAGACCTGCCATTCAAGCCCAGATCACTTTAACCAGATAAATAGCTAATTAGCACATGTCCCAAATTTACTGGTAACAGGTAAATTATGAAAACTAAAATAAATTGCCACTAGTTTTGCCAAAGAACATAATAAAGCAGATATGGGGATAGGGGAGCAATTATTGGGCCTTACTTTATTTACAACATTGAGAAATAATGTTAATGTTAATGTTAATGCAGGACTTACACAGCAAACGCCTCACTCGGAAAGCCCTCTGCATGGCAGGTGATCCCACACACCCACTACACAGCCGCTTTAGACTGCTGCCATCAGGGAGGAGACTGAGGAGTCTCCAGGCTCGTACCAGCAGACTGAGAGACAGCTCTGTTCATCAGGCAGTCAGAATGCTAAACACTCTGCCTGCTCTGCCTCCCCTCCCATTTGAACTGCCTTAACACAAAAAACTTTCTCACACATTACCACTCAACACAAAGTTTTTAACACTGGACCCTGTGTCATCAAACGGGTTATTCACTAAACTCTCGGTCATGTGCTCATTCAGTTTGCACTACTTCTCATATTTGCACTAATGTTTGTATTACATTACTGCCTATAGTCATACTACTGTTTACATTCACTGTTTACATTTATTAATACGGTTTACATTTATTACTACTGTTTTACATTTATTACTACTGTTTACATTTACACTACTTTTATATCTACACTACTGCTGATACATATACAGTATTCTCTGATTAGCCTTATCTAAGGATGCCAAATGTGCCTTATGTGCCTTACTGCATATGCCACTTTACCTCTATACCAACATCAACTACCTCATACATATACTGTGTACATTAACTCATACGCTGAAGTTCCAACTGGATGGCCGGTGGACAAACCCATCCACGTGTGTGTCCAGACACTTCTCCACTCTTATCTCCAAGAGACGAACCATCAACAGGTAACGAGTCGTGGTGTGTTTGAGCGTGCGGGAGCCCAGCAGTCTGCTCATGTGGGAAAAGAGGTGTCACCCAGTTTGGTTCAAAATAACCAACTTCAGTTAACTTAGCTTTCACTTATCTCAAATCTTCCTCCTATTTCTTCTTTTCATAAGCTATTAATCTGTAAGTAATGTGCCAACAGAAAAGTTAATAACTGTCTGTTTGTTTTAATTTGAATTCTTGTCAACTTAGTTAGTAAATCAGAGCTAATATCGATACAAATGTTTATTGTAATTTTGTGATTATTTCAATAAAAGGTCTATTTTCTGGTAGACCAACATAAGTTGAAGTCTCTCGTGAAATTACATTTCTGGCTAATCACATCACCGATTTATTGATTTATTCTGAAAAAGTTGAGACCCCGTGAAACTGATGGTAGGTTTGGGTAGATAAAATCTGCTCGGATCTTTCATCTAAACTATAGGTAAGTCAGTAAACTGACCTCGTAAGTGTTTGATTACACAAACGGCCTATAGATTTGTTACATATTGGTGGCCGTACAGGTCTTCTGAAAGATTAAATTGATTAAGTTGTTTTTGTAGTCTATGTGTTACGGTTTTGTTGGCATAGTTTGCATCCTGTTGTGGACTTATAGAATAGTTTTGGCTGGTGAGTGTCTCAGAGATTGCTAATCGTGGCATTGTCTGGTGCGTTTCCCGTTAGAATTATCTTTTCTTTCACATTTCAACGTATGCTTGAAGCTACGGATGAATGAATGTTTGTTTGTGAGACGTTTTATTACGTGTCGCGAGGTTGCATGCATTTTTTCGTTTTGTGACCGCCGTGTCACCTTTGCTTCGTGTTATTACTTCTGCGGTTTGCTGTTGAAGGTCTGCTTCACTCATTTGCTGCTCCATTTTACCTAATCTGTTACAACGTGTTTGCCGAGGTTCGGGTGAAACCCACTCAGCTTGGTTCGGACCGCACGGTTCCGATAGACGTAAAGTCCGTTGTTTGAACAGTTAGACGTACTGCCTTCTCTGGAGGGCGTGGGAGTTAGCCTGTATGTGGTTGGGCTCGTTTACAGTATTTCCTGTGGTGTATTCTACGTTTATTTTGTGAAAGAGTGTCCAGAACTCTTTGGGTCGAGCTAACACGTTAGCGGTACCGAGGCAAGATGGCTGCTTAAAGCGCTGTGATTGGTCCATTGTGTATCGTGTTCAAAAAAGTTAGTTCTGAAGACTGTGGTTGTCAGATTCATTTTTGCACACATTTCTAACAGTTTATCTGTGTTGTTTGGGTTCTATGCACGTGATATCGTCGAAGACTGGCTTAACCGCTGTGTTTTACGATATTTATGACTGTTTTAGAACGTTGAAAAGTCCGTTCCACGGTCTTGTTCGACCGCCCACAGGTCCGTGAACACAACGCTCGAACGGCACGTCACACGTGAGTGACGTCAGGTTTCGAAGACTCCATTACCCGTGAACACTTGGGTTAGAACTACAGTTCTGTCTTCGCTGTGATTGGTCGATTACGCTGTAAGTGTTTACGCTGTAAGTGTTGACGCTTGCGGGGTGGGAGAGCCCACTCCTCGTCAACTTTCACTTCGGTAAACCTGCTCTTACAGGCTTCATGCTTGTTTGTCCGTTACTATCTCTGAAAAGACTGTTTCATCGCGGTGTTTTTGAGATTTTAATGGGTGGATTGAGTCAGTTGCTCTGAAACTGCCGATCGCCATGTGACCAGGTCACGTGACACCGGGAGCTGCAACTGCTTTATGGGTCCGACCGCTTTCTTTTAAACGTAGTTTAAAGAATCACTTTACCTGTCCTAAACGATGTTACTCACATCGCATCGTCTATTATAAGACTGGGGTTCTGGTGTTTTGTCACGTCAAAGCTCTGGATATTTCTGATTGATGCTTTTGACCCGTTGTTAGACGTCTGTGAATGTTTGGCAGCTCACGGCTGCGCTCACAGGCGACAACAGTGCCTCTATTGCGGTCAGATAGAGAAATTGCAGTCGCTGTGATAAACTTATCCAGCGCGGCACCCCCTGCTGGTTACTTTAGAAGACGCAGTCTTCCTATAATTTGTACATGTTGAATGTTCCTGTTTTAAATGGGGAACTATTTGAAATATTGTACTCACATCAAATGTTGATGGCAGAACAGTTACACAGAAGTGATACAGGCATGTCTGCATTTTGATAAAACTTGACACTTTTATCATAAATTCTGTGCAAAACAGGCTATCTGTCCCTGTTTATTTTTAAACTGCTTGTTTGAAATAACACGGATGAGGCATATTTTGTCTTGGTTTTCACAGATATCACTCTCATGGGTCGACAAATTAATAAAAATCACTGATTTCTATTTGATTTCACATCTTGGACTCCATGTTGACTGCCGCAGGCATCACATGGTAGGACTGCACACTGTGAAATGAGACCCACTTTACTTGATTTTTCACAGAAAATCAGTACAAAGATGGACGTTCTAGCAGGTGCATCAACAAATTGTGGGCTTGTTTCATCATTTGATAGGTACTTAGCTGCAAAGAACGTCCTTCAGGAACCAGGTGAACATCCCCTGGTGTTTTACGACAGGCTCCTCTCTGCTTACACAGGGGACAAAACTGTCCCTGGAATTGAGGAAGATTACCTGTTTAAAAGTCGTTTCACTTTGAATCTAATACCTTTCATAATGAAATGTGTTCGCTTCAATGTTAATTGCAAAGAGAGTACCATGGCAGAAATTAAACAATGTGCTATGGAATTTTTTGACATGCTCGAACGACGAAAAACACCCTCAGTGGTGTGCCCAGGTCAAAAGGTCACATCCCACTCGCAGAAGATAGAAGAGGTTCCCTCTCCTACAGAGTGCGAAAGTAAACAGGTTTTTCATGATAACAAACCACAGATTGTGTCCGCTGGAACGGTGACTCTGATCGGTTCACGAGGAGTTCTGCTACCCCTGCCCCTCAGGTTGAAAACCCTGAGATGAGCAGAGAACCACACTAGGTAGGTGTTTGCTCTCTAGGTTAACCAAGATGGTTCAGATCGAACCAAAAGAGTCCTCACCTAGGTCTCACAGTGGGTGAACTTCGAGAGAAGTTGATGTCTGGGAACCGTGACCTTTTGAAAAATGGTCTGTCCCGACATGTACCCCCGAGAAGCGGCCCTCCTGCCCCTGCCCCTCGAGCTGCACAGCTCGAGACATGCAAAGAGTCACACATGCTCCAGATTATGGAATTGGCGCCTCCGCGCGTGGACGTGACTGAGGTTGTGAGTTGTTTGTCAAATGATTTGAATGTTGCAGTGGTTGACCAAGCTGACACAACGTGTGATGTTGTCCTTGATGATAACACAAACAACATTGTTCAACCTGACGAAGCGACGCGCAGCACTGCCTTTTGCAACAACTCAGTGCACACAGTTGACAACATTGTCAACACTGACAAAGATGCTGACAGCAAACAAATTGCTGATGATCAGCGTCCTGAAAGTCCAGATGCTGACAACAAACAAATTGCTGAAAATCCACATCCTGAAGGTCATGAGGCAGACAGCCATCATGATGCTGAAAGCAACGATGATTACACAGACAGAGTCACACGTACACAGAAACGTGTGAAAAAACCTAAACGGTTTCTGTGTAACTTTATAAAAAGGGGGATAGCTAAGAGAGCTTACCTGCCACTCACATTGGAAGGGGTCCTCGCGCAAGAAGCACTCCTGGTTTGCGGCTCAGACGTGTCTACCATGTCAGCCGAACTGTTTGAGGAGCTAAGGACCGCCGCTAACGATGTTGACAGGCAAATACCCTTTGTGAAAGACACTTATGGTGAGCAACAGGGCCTCGCAAAGACGAGAACAACCCTAATAGCCATGGTTCACATGCAGATTGGCGAAATGTCACTATACCACCCGGTATATGTGTCTGAACTTGACTCACTCCAGACTCCATTTGTGGTTGGCCAAGATTTTATAAATCGCTTTGAAGCGATTATAAATTATGGCAATCAGACAATGTGGGCTACAGTGAGCAGTCCACTGCCAATCGTGGTGCCTCCCCAAGGTCAGGACACTGACTGTCTAACAGCAGGTACCGCTGTGGCCACAATGGATTCCCCAACCGAGACCACAAGCCCGGTAAGTGAACCTTCATATACAGGTGAGACAGAGGAGACTCAACAGTTGGACCAGACTCTGGCCCATCACGAGAACCTCCTCTGCGAACTGACACCTTCAGCACTCACTGAACACTACCTACCACCGGTAGAAGAAGGTGTGGAGATCCAAGGGTCCCACACCGATGACGCTGTACTGTCCTATGGGACAGGTAATGCGGCAAACAGCCAAGCTTTCGGTGAAGTCTTGGTTCAAGGACATCTGAGTCCAGAAAGTGAAAGTCTACCACACGCTGACAGTCACTTGGACTTCATGGTTACAGATTTTGAGGACCCCTCCTCAAACAAAAGGGGGGCAGACTCACACTTCCTACCACGGGTAGAGGACGGTGTAGAGATCCAAGGATCACACACCGAGAACGCTGTGCTGTCCTCTGGGACAGGTAATTCGGTTATCAGCCAAGCTTTCAATGAAACCTTGGTTCCAGAGCATTTGAATCTAGAACTACTCAGAAATTACATAGTTCTTACAGACTCAAAGAGCACCTCTTCAGTCATGAAGTGGGAAGACATACATCACAACGACAGAGACACGCCTGCGATGGCGCCGACAGTTGTGACACACCTGAATTACGCAGAAAGAGGTAAACGTACAGAGATACGTTGGCCGAAACCTGTATGGTTCCTGTACAAGGTTCCCAATAAACTGCGCGAACAGCTTGAACTAAACAAAGGCATCCTAACGCGTGCCCATGGACGGACGTCCACACCCGTGTGCGTGGTCCCTCATGACCACAGGGGGTTGATGTTAGGTCATGCCCATGTCAAGGACAAAGATTTCAATAACCCCACAAACGACAAAGATCTCGCAAACTCACAGACTTCATGGGAAAATAAGGTCGTCCAAGCACAGGATAGTAAATAAACTAAACAGTTTAAACTATACTAGTTGCGAAAAGAAACCGTTCCAACTAGAACTTAGAAACGCTAAGCATAAAACCCACAACAAAAACTAACCTTAACAACCGTTTAAATCTGCAGGATTTAATTGACATCGGTTATAAAGCTAAGAACTGTTTTTCTTGTGTGTGACACGTTGGAATCTGACGACCAGAGTGAGTTTGTTGTAGTGAAACGTTGTTTTTAGTTGCTTAATTGCTACTTTTGTGTTATTGAAGTTGTTATTGTTTTCTGAACACTCCCAGCCAAAAGAGGTTTTGATTGTTGATAAGTTGAAGACTTAAATGGATTTAACTATGCCAACATGCTGTTCATTTTGTTAAAGATCTCAATCTTTGAAGAGTCATTGTAGATCAATACTACTTAAGGTACTATAATCTACACTGACCTCCCAATCATTTAGGTAGAACCGATTCGATCGTTTCTATTCTAGATCTATTCATTTTGATGAGTCTCGCCATAGACTTCAAAATTTATAGGGAATACCAAATCTTGCGTCGTTCGTCTAAAAGACAACAGACATTTAGACCAAACTAGTTTCATTTTTTATTTTAGTTTAACCTAAACTAAATAATGAATGGAGGAATAGTTTGAAAGAAGAGGCCTTCGTTACAGAAGCCCTCCACATTTCTATAGGTATAGATCCCTATATCTGATTTTTACAGCATTGATCCACCCCTTAATTGGTAATTGTAGCTGATCTAATCCATGATAGCTTACATACCAGGTGCATATAGGTAAGGCTTAATGTAGAATCCCTATCATAAGCCCACCTAAAACCACATAATTGCATGACACATTGAACCAGGGTGGCACCGACTGGAAGCCATCCAGCCTGCAACCTTCGATGTGGGGACCTGCTGATCCAACGTTGGTCTTCAACCTTCATCCAAGGGCCGCCTCCTCTGCTTCAATCGAGGGATCCCCTCTACATGCTGATTAAAATCCATTCTTGCTGATGAAATCAATAACCCCCATCGTTGTGGATTTACCGTTGTGGATTATAAGACTTTGTTTTCCAAGGGATCACAGACTCAGTTTTCCATGGGTTAACAGACTATGTTTTCCAAAGGATTGAAAGCTTACCGCAATGGGATTACCTACGAACAGTATGGAATTTCCAAAAACATTATGGGAGTATAATTTTGAACTTTTTTTTGACTTTTTTTCCACTTGCTGGATTACATAGAGGTCAGAGACATTCGGTGGTATCCTTTCGTGTTGGAACTCATCTCCAAGGACAGGCGATGACTTCCAAAAAGGGGGACTGTAGTGATACACCTCATCTCTGATATTGTAGGCTTGACCTTCAAGTACACCTCTCTGCATCTCTCTGAAACTCTGTGTTACACCTTCTTGAAGCCCTCAAGGAGACGAGTGGACACTTATATTTGTTACAATTATTTTGGATTAATGGACACTAATTAATCAGATTGAACTTTCTCTTTAATGTGTGTTAATTCAGAATTGATCTACAGTATACTTTTTGTCATTTTAATGATGATCTGTTACTTGCATGAGTTTGACCCTTCTGCTGGTTTATTCTACAATACAAGTGTGCTCTGAAATCTAGGACATGAGTCAGGGTAAGCTGTTCACTTCCTTCTCTGTTTTGTCTTCAACCTAGACTCAACAGGCCAGTCCATCTGGCTGTTTATTGTAAACTGTTTTCCTGTTGTC
The DNA here is from genome assembly GCA_038048925.1 of Garcialebias charrua. Classification (NCBI taxonomy): domain Eukaryota; kingdom Metazoa; phylum Chordata; class Actinopteri; order Cyprinodontiformes; family Rivulidae; genus Garcialebias; species Garcialebias charrua. Next base: position 9,417 of record JBBPBX010040074.1, on the reverse strand, counting down.
CGTCAGAGACAGTTCTGCCTATGAGATGAAAACCCATCTCTTATTTTGTTAAAACCAGCCAGTAGTCATTAAGGAGGTGGAAAGACCCCGCCTCCCATATAAAGGGCCATTTCCTTCATTTTCTTTAGTGCTTTGGAGAGAACTAACTCACAACTGGTTTTGCTTCTCTGGAAAAAGCTGGAGACGTTCCGGTCATTGTGTCAACTAGACCCACGTTTCAGCTGGAGTTACAGTAAAGCTTACTGTAACTCACTCACTCATCTTCTGGAAGAATTTGTTTTCTGAAGTTTTATTTTGAAAAATCAGTCTGTGCGCTTGACCGTTGTTTCTTGCCGAGGGAGGCGAGTTTTCCTCGTATCGTGAATCAGCCACATACGCTGAAGTTCCAACTGGACGGCCGGTGGACAAACCCATCCACGTGTGTGTCCAGACACCTCCACTCTTATCTCCAAGAGACGAACCGTCAACAGGTAACGAGTCGTGGTGTGTTTGAGCGTGCGGGAGCCCAGCAGTCTGCTCGTGTGGGAAAAGAGGTGTCACCTAGTTTGGTTCAAAATAACCAACTTCAGTTAACTTAGCTTTCACTTATCTCAAATCTTCCTCCTATTTCTTCTTTTCATAAGCTATTAATCTGTAAGTAATGTGCCAACAGAAAAGTTAATAACTGTCTGTTTGTTTTAATTTGAATTCTTGTCAACTTAGTTAGTAAATCAGAGCTAATATCGATACAAATGTGTATTGTAATTTTGTGATTATTTCAATAAAAGGTCTATTTTCTGGTAGACCAACATAAGTTGAAGTCTCTTGTGAAATTACATTTCTGGCTAATCACATCACCGATTTATTGATTTATTCTGAAAAAGTTAAGACCCCATGAAACTGATGGTAGGTTTGTGTAGATAAAATCTGCTCGGATCTTTCATCTAAACTATAGGTAAGTCAGTAAACTGACCTCGTAAGTGTTTGATTACACAAACGGCCTATAGATTTATTACACTGTTGTGCCACTCTTTGCAAATGTCAATGCTAGAACCTTCAGTTTATTTTATAGATATACTTTTTATACTTTTTATACTACTATGAAAAAACTCAGGACAGTATTACACTTTTATTATTTCATTTTATGCTTATGTTCATTGGGTGTTTGGTGTTTTAGGGGTGTTTGGTGTTTCAGTGTTGGTGTAAATTTTCATACTTTTATACTACTATGAAAAAACTCAGGACAGTGTTACACTTTTACTATTTTATGCTTATGTTTATTAAATGTTTTAGTGTTTAGTGTTTAGATGGTTACTGTTGCACCGAGGGACTGAGAGAAACGCAATTTCAATCCTGTGTATGTCCTGTACATATTGCAGTTCTGACAATAAATTTGACTTTGACTTTGACTTAATTAAAACATTATTTGAAAGCAAAAATTGTATTCTGCTATTTTGTTTTCTTGTTACAGAGGATTAGGGTTAGAGCTGTCATTTCTAACCTAGCACGAAGCCCAACCTGGCCTGGCCCGAATTCAAGCCGGGCCAGGCTAAGCCATAACAATGTGCTTAATGTGCGGGCCGAGTCAGTCTCGGGCTTTGATGCGGTTGTACGAATCATACAACACAAAGAAAACTAAATATGAATGCACAAAATAAAACTGTGTTAATCTACATGTAGAGGAGTAGGCAGATTGGACTGGCCAGTTGAAAGAGGTAAAGAAAATGTCCAGTTAAGCTCAAATGGTTCAGCTGATCACCCACCCCGTGCGTCTCTGCAACTGCTTCATCTGCGGTAAAGGAAGTAGCAGCATCTAAAAAAGTGGAAGTGAGTAGCACGTTCAATTAAAATAGCCTTGTTCTATGTTTTTTTAAATAATTTTGCTATAAAAATATTTTTGTTCATCTGTATAATATCCTATCTTTAGTTGATTTTTTAAGGCTATTTGTTTTGTATGTTAATATTCATTTGGTGAAACAAGAAATCTTATACCTTACTTTCTTTGAAATACATTTTTAAAACATGTCAAACATGTCAAACTGATTTAGGCGGCCGTGGTGTAGTGGTAAGGGGAGTCGTCTCCCGATCGGAAAGTTGGCGGTTCGACTCCCGGGACCCGCACCATGTGTCGTTGTGTCCTTGGGCAAGACACTTAACCCTGAGTTGCTCCCGGTAGGACTGGAAAGCACCTTGCATGGTAGTCTGCCGCCACCGGTTTATGAATGTGTGTAGCATTCAATATATGTGTAGCACTTTGAGATTTTCAGTAATGAAAAGTGCGTTATAAATTGAATTAATTATTATTATTATTATTATTATTTGCTTACAGAAGCAGTAAATGCTTAGTTAAGAAAAAAGTTGGGGGGGGGGGGTTCCGGGTTCGGGCCTGTAATTACATTTTTCATTTTTTTTTTTTTCATTTATAGATGGCCTCCCTTCACACCTTATAGCCATCCTCTCACTCCAATATGTATTTTTTTTAATAGAGAGAAAGAAAGAAAAGAGAAAGTGAGACAACAAAACAACAATTATCCACAGAAAGAGCACAAGGCAAACACACCAAACCTCCGTCCACAATCCTGCAAAGCACATGACAGAACACAGCAACGAAACATACAAGCATAAAGACTGATAATATTCATGACCTTGCAGTAGATTTCTATAAATACACATACCCATACCTACAAATATATATACAATATACATACATATATATTTATATTCATTTATATACCCATCTACATATATCTACATATACATCCCTGCATCCATTTGTGTGTGGTTGTGAGCATGCATAAGTGAATAAGGTTCCTCCAATAGAACATTTAGTAGCGATTGTGAAGCATCAGAGATCCGTCCCCCCAAAGCCCGAGACAGACGAAGGGGCGATCAAAGCCCAAGACCCCAGGAAGGACCCCGAGCCCAGAGTCCCCAGGACCACCCGAACAGGACGAGCCACTCGTCCACTCCCCAGATCCGACCAAGGGGAAGAACCGGACGAACCCCACCAGGGACCACACACAATGACCCCCCGGGGTCAACAGCGACAAATACACAGGCCCCCGCCGGAGCCCGCCGCACCACCTGTAATTACAGTTAAATAATCAGGTCGAGTCAGGTTCAGAAAAAAATTATATGGATTTATGATACATGTACCTGTATGTCTTGTGCTTTAGTCCCAGTATCCTTGAAACATAGGATGATTAAAACTAAATCACAAAGGAACTCTTTGGGATTTCTGTCACTTCCTGTACTGTTGTGAGATTTTTTTCAATATTCTGTGCAATTTAATGTTTCTCAACTAAACTAAACTAAAGCTATCCATTGCTCTAAATCAGATTTATATAT
>JBBPBX010040073.1:15447-29558 GCA_038048925.1 Garcialebias charrua | reverse complement strand
ATTTGTATAAGGTTTAATTGATATATTTCCAACATTAACATATTATGACTTGATAATTTTAAAATAGTCTGATAATCATATCTTTCAAAAGTTTAGTACAGTATATTACATGAGAAATTATATATATGTGTGTGTGTGTGTGTGTGTGTGTGTGTGTGTGTGTGTGTGTGTGTGTGTGTGTGTGTGTGTGTGTGTGTGTGTGTGATCATTTCATTTTCACGTTTTAGTTGGTCATAATGCAAAAGTGTATGCAAGTAATAATGAAAGGTAATAATGAATGTAATTGTCGACACATGCTTACAGTCTAGTGAATCAGTAGATTCTAGTATTATTACTGGTAGACTACTGCCATCAGGGAGGAGACTGAGGAGTCTCCAGGCTCGAACCAGCAGACTGAGAGACAGCTCTGTTCATCAGGCAGTCAGAATGCTAAACACTCTGCCTGCTCTGCCCCCCCTCCCATTTGAACTGCCTTAACACTAAAACTTTCTCACACATTATCACTCAACACAAAGTTTTTCACTAAACTCTCGGTCATGTGCTCATACAGTTTGCACTACTTCTCATACTTGCACTAATGTCTGTATTACATCACTGCCTATAATCATAATACTGTTTACATTCTCTGTTTACATTTATTAATACTGTTTACTTTTATTACTACTGCTTACATGTAATTACTACTGTTTACATTTATTTACACTACTCTAATATCTACACCACTGCTGGTACATATACAGTGTGCTCTGAACGGTCTTATTTAGGGATGCCCAATGTGCCTTACTGCATATGCCACTTTTTGCCTCTATAACAACATCAACTACTACCTCATACATATACTGTGTACATTGACTCATACGCTGCTTTGCCACTTTGCAAATGTCAATGCTAGAAACCTTTAGTTTATTTTAGTTATACTTTTTATACTCTTTTTTTGTGCTAGTATGCAAAAACTCAGGACAGTATTATGTTCATTAAATGTTTAATGTTTTAGTTTTAGAGTTGGTGTGGATTTTCATGCTCTTGCACCGCTATGCAAAAAAAAAAAAAAAACAGGACAATGTTAGTTTTACTATTTTATGCTTATGTCTATTATTATATGTTTCAGTGTTTCAATGTTTAGATGTTTACTGTTGCACCGAGGGACTGAGAGAAACGCAATTTCGGTCCTGTGTATGTCCTGTACAGTACATATTGCAGATCTGACAATAAAGTTGACTTTGACTTTTGACTTTGATCTCGGATACAAGCGGCTGAAATGAGTTTTCTCCGCAGGGTGTCTGGACTCTCCCTTAGAGATAGGGTGAGAAGCTCGGTCATCCGGGAGGGACTCGGAGTAGAGCCGCTGCTTCTCCACATCGAGAGGAGCCAGTTGAGGTGGCTCGGGCATCTGGTTAGGATGCCTCCTGGACGCCTCCCTGGTGAGGTGTTCCGGGCATGTCCCACCGGGAGGAGGCCCAGAGGAAGACCCAGGACACGCTGGAGGGACTATGTTTCTCGGCTGGCCTGGGAACGCCTTGGGATTCCCCCAGAGGAGCTGCTCCAAGTGGCTGGGGAGAGGGAAGTCTGGGCCTCCCTACTTAGGCTGCTACCCCCGCGACCCGACCCCGGATAAGCGGACGAAAATGGATGGATGGATGGATGGACACCAAGTACCTTCCTACATGTCTCTATAATTACTGTTGCTGTAGTAGCCCAGTCACTTGGAAGCTCTTTCTTACCAACCACAACCTTTAACAGCTCCTCTCTGAATTTCTCACAACATTCTTTCTTCTTCAGCTTCCACCTTTTGGTCTTCTTCTCTGGTTTTACTCTTTTTCTCTTCTCATAACAACAGTCATTCTACACACAACCATCAGATGCTGTCTGACCACGCTCTCCCCTGCCACAACCTTACAGTCTCCAACCTCCCTCAGGTTTCCTCTTCTACACAGAATGTAGTCGACCTGCGTACTCCTTCCTCCACTCTTATAAGTCACTCTATGTTCCTCCCGCTTTTGGAAATAGGTGTTGACTACAGTCATTTCCATTCTCTTGGCAAAATCCACCACCATCTGTCCTTCCTGGTTTCTTTGCTTGACATCAAACCTACCCATCACTTCCTCATCCTCTGTTTCCTTCACCAACATGTCCATTCAGGTCTGCTCCAATCACCACTCTTTCCTCCCTGGGAATACTCTCTATCACTTCATCCAGATCTTTCCAAAATGTATCTTTCTCCTCCCCATCACATCCAACCTGTGGAGCATAACCACTGACTATGTTTAGCATCAGACCTTCTACTTCTACCTTCAGGCACATCACCCTATCTGACACTCTCTTCACCTCTACTACATTCTTTGCCAACTCCTCCTTCAGGACCACCCCTACTCCATTTCTCTTTCTATCCACACCATGGTAAAACAGTTTGAACCCTGCTCCAATGCTGCGGGCCTTGCTGCCCTTCCACTTGGTCTCTTGGACACATAAAACATCTACCTTTCTTCTCTGCATCATGTCAGCCAGGTCTCTACCTTTGCCTGTCATTGTCCCTACATTTACATTTGCAACCCTCTTTCCTACATTCTTCACTTTCCTCTTCTCCCTCCGTCTCCTGACACGTTTCCCTCCTCGGGGTCTTCGACTAACAGTAGCACAATTTCCGTCTGCACCATTTGTCAACAGCACCAGTGAAGGTCCTTGTTAACCCGGACCTCGACTGATCCGGTATGGTTTCACTTTGATGAACTCGCATTATGGTTTTGGCAAAAGTGTTTTTACATCGAATGCCATTCCTGACACAACCCTCACCATTTACCCGGGCTTGGGACCAGCACAAGAGATACACTGGCTTGTGCCCCCTAGTGGCTGGTTTCTTTCTCCCTCCTTGGATGGAATTACCGATAATCTGGCCTCCAGTTCTAATGTAAAAAATCTTGGTGTTATTTTTGATCAGGACATGTCTTTTATCCCCCACATCACTTCTTCTACCTGCGTAATATCACTAAAATTAGAAACATCTTATCTAAAAATGATGCAGAAAAACTGGTTCATGCATTTGTCACGTCTAGACTGGACTATTGTAATGGTTTATTATCTGGGTTTCCAAATACTGTACTTCCTTAAAACGTCTTCAGTTGATTCAAAATGCTGCTGCCAGAGTCTTATGCTACTTCCCCACCGCACGCATCTCGCGCAGCCGAAACAGCCATTTTACATTGAAGTCTATGGGGACGCGAATCTTGGAGCAGCGGGTCGTGTCGCGGCGCATCCACAGCATGCAAGCAGCGCGAAAGTGAGCAGCAGCTGTTTTCTACTCCAGCATCGCATCCGAGCAGCGACTGTGCTGCTCGGATGCCTTGCTGTGGAAGCACGCCATTCCGTGCTTCCACAGCTAGATTCAGCTCGCTGCTCAGCAGCAAACAATCAGGACCAATCAGGAGAGACTCTGCCATGTGATCACGCCACGACGACGGGACGGAATTAGGTGGGCACCGTGCGAAACGTTTAACAGATGAAAAAAATCCCGCGGTAAACATGAAGGAGAAACTTACAGCAGGTCGTCAAACTGGGCGCGGGTGACACGGAAGTACAGCTGAAAGCGCTCCTCGTCTGCGCGCAGCTCTTGGATCATCAGATGGTGAAATTCACTGAATTCATGACGCCTCTCATGTGGGGTGAATCCAGAATCGTCGTTGTGCACGGCGTCTGCGTGTTGCTGCTTTGTAGATTAAGTACAACAAGGCAATTCTTCGACCGGAAATAAACAAACACCGGAGCGGAAGAGGACCAACACGCTCCTCCCCCCACTGCAGACGCGTTAGATGAGGACAGTCATCTGTTGACAAGCAGCCAGTACAGTGCGTTTGGAGATTTTTGGAAGCGCAATATGCTTTAGGTGAGGATGAGGCATTAACTAGAGTTAGTGGGAGAGATCATACAGTATCTCTCCAGTTTTAGTTTCTCCCCATTGGCTCCCTGTCAAGTCCAGAATTGAATTCACACTCTTACTTCCAACCTACAAAGCTCTCAACAACCTAGCTCTATCTTATATTTGAGACCTTATTGTTCCATATTTTAACAACAGAGCACTTCACTCTCAGACTGCAGGCTTATTGCAGTCCCTAGAGTTTCCAAAAGCAGAATGGGAGGACAATCTTTCAGTTCTCAGGCTCCGCTTTTGTGGAACCAACTTCCAGTTTCTGTCCATGAGGCTGACACATTGTCCAGTTTTAAGACTGGACTTAAGTCTTTCCTTTTTGATAAATCCTATAGTTAGGGTTGGCTTGTTATGCTGCCTTAAGCTTAGACTACTAGAGGACAAACTAACATAATTTCCTTAAATGAATTGTTAAAATTGAATATTTTTCATTTGATACTACAGTATTTCCATCTTAACATGATTCTTGGCCTGCCATTGTGTATCTGTTCCTACCAAACCCAGCTGGTCGAAGCAGCTGACCGCTTGTCCTGAGCCAACATACCTTTCCACTTCTACGCCGATGACTGTCAAATTTACTTCCCCCTAAGACACAATGGTACATGCTCTATTCAACCTCTGCTTGACTGCCTGGCTGACATCAGGGACAGGATGGCTTTAAATTTCTTAAGCTTCAATGAAAAGAAAGCTGAAGCCATGTTGTTCCCTCCAAATGACACAATCTCAAACCATTGCATTCACATTTCTGCTCTAGCCCTGTCTGAAAAACAAAAAGTCACAAATCTGGGAGTGATAATGGCATTAAGAAGGCCAAGGCCACGTATGCACAGAGGATCGAGGGACAGTTCACCTCACAAGACCCACGGAGCATGTGGAAGGGTATTAAATGCATAACAGATTACAAAGGCAAGAACAAACAATGCCCCAGGGACCCATCTCTGCCTGATGCCCTCAATAAGTTTTATGCACGTTTTGATGATCCAAACAGACCAGCTAGCACCAGACTCACCTCATCACCAGATGAAGAGCATCTCAGGGTGACCGCAGCAGAAGTGAGAGGCAGTCTCAGAAAGATTAATCCTCATAAAGCAACCGGACCAGACAACATCCCAGGGAAAGTTCTGAAGGAATGTGCGGACCAGCTCTGTGAGGTGCTGGCTGACATCTTCACCACCTCACTTGCACTGGAGTCAGTTCCCACCTGCCTGAAGACCGCGACCATCATCCCAGTCCCAAAGAGCTCCACAGTGACTGGTCTGAATGACTATAGACCAGTGGCCCTCACCCCGATAGTCGCTAAATGTTTTGAGAAACTGGTCATGTCCCACATCAAGGCAACCGTCAACATCAATGAGGACCCTCATCAATACGCATACCGTGAGAACCGATCAACAGAGGACGCCATTTCTTCCGTGGTCCACACTGCTCTCACCCACCTGGATCAGAAGGACTCATACGTGCGTCTGCTCTTTGTGGACTTCACATCTGCCTTCAACACCATGATCCCCCAAACTCTGATAGACAAACTATCTACACTTGGACTAAGCCCCTCTATTTGTAACTGGGTACTAGACTTCTTAACAGACAGACCACAGTCCGTGAAGATCCACAACTTCTCCTCCTCCACCATAACCCTCAGCACTGGCTCTCCTCAGGATGTGTGCTGAGCCCCCTTCTGTTCACTCTGCTCACATATGATTGTACAGCCACACTTCCAGGCTGTCATATTGTTAAGTTTGCAGATGATACAGCGGTGGTGGGATGCATCACAAACAATGATGAGTCCAGCTACAGACAGGAGGTGGAACATCTGGAGAGCTGGTGCAAAGAGAATAATCTTCACATGAATGTGAAGAAGACAAAGGAGATGATTGTGGACTTCAGAAGGAACAAACACACCCATGCCCCACTGAAAATAGGTGGGTCTGCAGTGGAAGTGGTCTCCAGCTACAAATACTTGGGTGTACACATGAATGATAACCTCAGCTGGAGCAACAACACCACCAGCCTGATCAAGAAAGGTCATCAGAGACTCTACTTCCTCAGACGGCTGAGACGTGCTGGTCTGAGCAGCCCAGTTCTCACCTCCTTCTACAGGTGTGCAGTGGAGAGCGTCCTGTGCTCCAGCATCAACGTGTGGCATGGAGGCTGCACAGTTGAAGAGAGGAAAGCTCTACAGAGAGTGGTGAAGGCTGCACAGAAGTCTGTTGGAGTCAGTCTCCCCACCATCACAGACATTTACACCTCCAGATGCAGGAAAAGAGCCACCTGCATCATGAAAGACCTCACTCACCCAGCACACTCACTCTTTGCCCCACTCCCCTCAGGACGGAGGTTGAGGAGCATCAAGTGTAGAACCACTAGACTGAGGAACAGCTTCTACCCTGAGGCTGTTAGACTCATGAATAAATAAAAATAAAATAATAAACACTGCAAAATATCACATCATGCTGATGCTGATCTGTTTTCTTGTTGCTGTGTTCATCTGTGTTCATCTGTGACCATCTGCTCATACAAACTCATGTTCGTGCTGCTGTTTATTCCCACTACAGGTAGTCCCCGACTTACGAGCGAGTTCCGTTCCTCCGAGGCGCTCGTAAAGCGAAAATTCGTAACTTGGAACGGCCGCCACGTGTCTCGTAAGTCCGGAATTTCGCTCGTAAGTTGGAACGGTTTTGCTAGCGCGACTACAAACACTCGTTTTTCATCGAAAAACTGCTTACGAGTGCATAAAAATGATCGGAAACGTGTGTCCACATGTTTAGCTAACGAACTGTGGTGAAAAAACACAGAAAAACTCTGTATTTTTTGCGTTTTTTCCAAAAATTCGCCAGCTCGTAAGTCCGGAACCTCGTAGGTCAGAGCGCTCGTAAGTCGGGGACTACCTGTATACAGTATTAGGCTTAGTGTATTACTAGTTGATGTTTTTCTTAGTTAATTCTAGATGTTATTACTGTTTTTCTATTGCATTTGTTGTTGGATGTAACTGGGACCCCGTGTACATAATCTCGTTTTCATCACATGTACCACATGCGGTGCAAATGACAATAAAGACTCTCTCTGACTCTGATAATGGATCCTTCCATGAAACTCAACAGTCATGTAAACATAATAGTTAAATCCTGCTTTTTCCAACTGAGGCGACTGTCTAAGCTGAAGCCCATATTATCCAAAAATAACCTGGAGACAGTAATTCACGCATTTATCACATCTAGGCTTGATTACAGTACTGCAACTCACTCCTGTTTGGTATCAGTCAGACACCATTGCACGACTACAACTGGTCCAGAACGCAGCAGCCTGATTTTTAACCGGTACAGGCAAAAGAGAGCACATTACACCAGTCTTGGCCTCCCTGCACTGGCTACTGGTTCATCTTCAAATCCAGTTCAAAATTCTCCTCTATGTCTACAATAGGGCTGGGCGATATGGCTCAAAAATTATATCGTGATATTTCAGAGTATATCACGATAACGATAAATTCCGTGATATAACCTAAAAAAAAAAAATCAAATGTATTTATTTGACAAAATTAACTTAACATGTTGCTTTGCAGTATTATATACAATTTTTAAAAACAACAAGGTAATTTTACTGAAATTACTTTATTTAGTAAAGTATTTAGTCTCCAAGTAAAACTACACCTGCACTTTAGTTTTTGTGGTGGTGTTTTTAACTATATTTTGTGCAGACTTTTTCCAATCTAAATAACAATCATTTTTAAAGTGCAGGTGTAGTTTCCTTAAACAACTAGCCTAAATAAAATGAAGTTTGTGTCATTCCTCTGATTCATTTTTTTTTACTGATCTGTCTGATGGAGTTGTAATGTATACAGCAGTGTTTTCTGATTTTATCATGTCCTGGACGACTGAGAATCTTCACCAGCATACAGCAGTGTTGAGCATGTATATTACAGAGTGCCAGTGAACGCACCGAGAGCGTGACGTAGGCGCGCAGGTTCGGGTGTGAAAGAAAGTCAGAGAAGGGAGCGGTGGAGGATCATGCAGTCTGTTAAGTGTATTTGTGCAGCTTAAACAATAAAGCAACGTCTGCTACAAACCAGCATGGTTATTGAGCGTGCAGAGAAACATCACAGGAGTGACTGTGGAGCCGCGCGTGTTTAACACAGTTTACAGCGAGGACACGGCTGCTCAGAGCGGAGCGGGGCGGGGGGAGGGGGGGAGGCAGCTGTCTGGTGCCTGCAGAGCAGGGGGGGAGAGAAGCTGAGACGCGCGCGCGTTGTTTTTAACATTTTAGCAGCAACTAATTAGCGTTTTACACCAGTACAGATTGTTGAGTGGAGGTGCGCAGTTGTTTAAAGCGCTCGGGTGTTAAGGGGCGGGGCGCCCTGACGTATTACGTCATGGAATTAGCATATCATGATATAAGATTTTTGCCCGGGCAAGCTTTTTATACCGGTATTACCGGTAACGATATGATATGGCCCACCCCTAGTCTACAAATCACTGAACAGTCTTGCCCCCCGCCTATCTCTCGGATTTGATGCACCCATATGTCCCACCACGTGCTCTGAGGTCAGCGGACCAGTTACTTCTCACAGTTCCAGGAACTCGTCTTAAACACAGAGGTGACAGGGCCTTCTCTGTAGCAGGACCAAGACTCTGGAATGAGTTACCTCTGCTCGTCAGACAGGCCCCCTCCCTCTCGGTTTTCAAATCCTGTCTAAAGACCCATTACTATTCTGTTGCTTTCAACACCAGATGATCTGTGTTTGGTCGTTTTATTTATAATCTGCAATGTTGTTATGTCTTTTTTTGTACTTCATTGTGTGTGTTGCCTGATGGTTGTTTGTTTGTTTGTACATACAGCACTTTGGTTGGCCTTGTTGCTGTTTTAAGTGCTCTATAAATGAAATGGTATGGTATGGTTTGGTTAAAGGTTTCTTCCTCATGAGGGAGTTTTTCCTTTCCACTGTCGCCTTCATGCTTGTTCAAGATGAGAGTTCTGTGATGGAGTTAAACTCAAAGCAGTCTGCTCCTCAGATAAATAAAGTTAAATTATTATTTTTATGTATGAATGTTTCTGTTCAGTGTCCTGAGATGACTTCCGTTCTGACTTGGTACTTTATAAATACCGGTAAACTGAAATGAATTGAATTGAAGTCAGTCAGAGCTGCAGCTGCAGCTTCACACACACGTCATACTTCACTTATAGTGCTGTTTTAAATGGTCAAAAAGATTGATAGTGCCAAAGTTTCGTCTGGACTTGTTTTCAGCATTGTCTACAGAAAACATTTTTCTGCTAATCAGCTGACTATTTAAATCCAAACCATCTCCAAATAACAGCTACTGTTTGTCTTTTTGCTCAGCAGCTAAGCTGCTCTTCAATATCCTCTCCTGTGTATAAACTCCCGCCCACCTGGAGGAGCAGGAAATGGGCTATGTTTCTATTCAGTGAGGGAGAATGAGGGCCCATGTGCAGTTGGCACCGACAGGAGAAAAAGAACTACCGGTACATGGATTTTCAAGCCTAATAATACTCAATGGTTGCGATAGAGCCAGTTTAACCATCAGAAATTGAAAAACTTGCGACACATCGAGTATATTCAATACATCGCTCAGCCCTACTACTTGGAAGCTAAATTTGAAATTTTAAGGGAAACTTACGTAGGTACATGTATTTATGTATGTATACTAGTAATCTCCTAGACACACACACAATTCAGATTGCTGCACCTCGTCAAATTAAATCTCCATTTATTCAAACAAAATAGGTCCGACTTGTATGTTTGCTTCAACCACATTATAAGAACAAGCACACGCAAAAGAGAGCACATTACACCAGTCTTGGCCTCCCTTCACTGGCTACCGGTTCATCTTCGAATCCAATTCAAAATTCTCATGTATGTCTACAAATCGCTGAACAGTCTCGCCCCCGCCTATCTCTCGGATCTGATACACCCATATGTCCCTCCACGTGCTTTGAGGTCAGAGGATCAGGTACTCTTAATAGTTCCAGAAACTCGCCTTAAGCGCAGGGGTGACAGGGCGTTCTCTGTAGCAGGCCCAAGACTCTGGAACGAGTTACCGCTGCTCATCAAACAGGCCCCCTCCCTCTCGGTTTTCAAATCCCGGTTAAAAACTCACTACTACTCCATCGCTTTCAATGCCAGCTGATTTGTATTGGATCGTTTGATTTATGATCTGCAATGTTTTTATGTTTTTCGTGTTGTACTTCATTGTCTGTGTTGCCTGTTGCGTGTTTGTTTGTCCAGCACTTTGGTGTGGACTTGTTCCTGTTTAAAGTGCTTTATAAATAAAATGGTATGGTATGGTATGGTAAGATTATTTTTACTTGTGTTTTGCTTTCTGTGGCCTTCCTCACCCGGTTGTGACGTCCAATCCTGGTCAGGGTGAGTCTCCCTGAACTTTGCGGCTGCCTCTTCCTCCATGGCCAGTTCTCTTTCAATCATGGATGTGATGCCTCTCACCAGGTCGAGCAGGGCGCTGAAGGCCACTGACATGGCATAACCCTCTGGGATGGACGGGGGCTCCACCTTGTCCAACATCTCTAGACTGAAAAAAATTATTGAGACCAATCAACTACCGGTACATGTAAGTGTAAAATGAACTTTGTCTTCTTTTTGTTGCACTCCTCATGCAGCCATTATACAGCCACCATGAAGCTTGCTTGCAGTAGATACACATGGTTGCTGTCCGAGTTTCTTTTTATGATAGAAAAGCATTCACTCATGGAAGATTTTTTTTTTTTTTTTTACCAGTAGTTTTCCTGAAAAATACCACTTAAGAATCCCAGTGGCACCTTTGTTCTCTGCTTTATTACAATCTCCAGTACCGTATTTTCCAGACTATAGGTCGCAGTTTTTTGCCTAATTTGCATGCCCTGCGACTAAGAGAGGTGAGACTTGTATATGGATTTTCCCCCCATGTTTTTAGACCCATTTTTGGCTCAGATATGACCGATTTTCATTTAGGCCAAAAATAGTGCAGTACCACTTTCGGCCGCTAGGGTACACAGACCCTTCCCACCTCATGTGTCCGACGGCAGCCTCCTCTGCTCGGACTGACTCTGTCGCTGCCCGGCCTCCTGCTCTGGAGGTAGCTACTGTAAGCTGTGTTTGTTAGCAAGATAAGTCAAGAACCACAGGACTGATTTTTACCAAACTTACAGAACGTAATTACTTAGTGGTCATTTACAAACTGTTAGCTGCAGGAGATGTTTAGAGCAAAAAAAAAATCGATCTTTTAGCATGTTGTTTGTTGTTAGCGGTAGCTACCTAAATGGATACTATTTAGATAAATAACTCATGATCCACAGGACAGATTTTTTTCAAACTTATAGAATGTAATTACTTGGTGGTCATTTACAAACTGTGACCTGTATGAGACATTTGAGCTAAAATTCGATTTATTTATAATTTATTTTGGCAGCGCACGCAACGGTTTGGAAGAAGTCAAAGCGAAACAATTTAAATCCAGCAGATTTGACATTACGTGAATTTTTTTAAGGAACGGTTAAGCTCAGGAACCCTTATGCTATAATGTCAGCTAAGAAATATATATTTTTAAGCATTTACTTAGCTAAATTTTAAAGAAATAGAGCCGTCCCACCCACACGCGTGCACATGGCAAACTACTTTTTTAAATCCAGCTGATTTGCATTTATTAAGGAAAAGTTCAGCTAACACACATCTTTGCTATAATTTTCAGCAAACAAATTGTTTTTACCGTGTTAATCTTGTAAAGTCCTTCCGTGCTCGCTCGCTTCTGTGGCCGCCATTTTCAGCAGGGCAAATGAAGCGCTGATGCATCACGGTGACGCATAATAGATGCGACATAAATAAAGGTGTGACCCGTTTATGGATTTTTCCAAATTATTGCCAATAATTGGACAAAGCGATCTATAAAACGGTGCGACTTTTCAGGTGGAAAATACAGTAGGTTCCTTGCGGCTTTTAGAAGAAACTGTATTACTTGATGCAAGCATGAATGCATACCTCTCTGCAGAACTGCTTGTTAAACCTTATAGTTGTACAACATTTTATATATTTATTTACAGATTAAGAGATAAAAAATAAAAAAAGAAGTTATGTATTTCAGAAACTTCACATTAACACCCTGATGCATGCTCAATAAATGAAACGTTTCTACAGTTTTTTTGCTTTGTTTTGTTTTTTGAATGTCCAGAGGAGCAGACTTAGCTTTTTTAGATTCACATTAACAATTCTTACTATGTAGCCTTGGCACTGCCCTGCACGCTAACATTCATAAGGGGGATCCAGGTGCCACGATATTCAAATGCCGCCTGGGTGGTCAAGGTGTTGCTGATGCCTCCTGTCCCTGGACCACTCTGAGATGTGACCTGAGGTCCTGGACCTAACCCACCTAGAAAAAGCAATGTCAGAAAATAAAGTGAATAAAAAAATTAAAAAACCACACACGCACATACCCACTCATATTAATTGTTATTTTAGTTTAAGCATTTGCTCTTTTTTCCAACTTCATGGAGATTGGGAATCACTGTATCACTGTATTTTGATTGCACCACTCTAATTGTGCTGTTTCTTAGTAGGTTTTGTTTACTGAATATTGTATTGATTGTATTGATGTTTTATGGTTTATGTTTTTTATGTTTTATGTTTCTATATTTTATGCACCGTTATGCTGAAGCAAATTCCTAGTCTGTGAATCCTGTTAATTGACAATGGCGATAATAAACAGAATCTGAATCTGAATGAATTATGCCTGATAGTCAAATTAAACCTAAACACTAACCAGCAGGAGAACTGACAGGAGCAGAGTTGCCAGCATTGGGGACAATAAAGAGGGACTGAATGAAGGATCCCAGGGCATTAACGATGTCTCTGAACACCTTAGTGGAGTGTTGCTTCATGTCATATGACTGACAAAAGGAACTGAAAGAATAAAACAAAGAGTTTATGGACACACAAACACAACAAGAAACCAGCCTATTGAGAGCAAAAACAGCACAGGGTACTGCAATAAAATCCAGCAGATTCAGCTTGACTCAGGCTTTAATGAAACATCAATACTGCATCAAATTACTGTATATATTGAGATAGAAATACTGTACAGCATACCAACGTTTGAGACCCCACTACTACTTTATGCATTGTTTATAGCAGGTTTGGTTTATTTACCACAATAAATGAGGCTGCACACACAACCTATGGACCGATTCGACAGCCACCGCTCTGAGCCACTGTGGCTTCTCCCCATCAAGAAACTTCACCAGCAGAGACAAGAAGATCTCACACTCCGTCACCTGGGATACAAACACACACACACCAACTATATCAGACTTGGAAAAACTCCTGACCAGTAAAAACAACAACAATAACAACAACAAAACCCCAATGATTTTTGAGGTGGTTGTTTGGAGAATGTTTCCGAGTAACAATTTTCAATTGATGTACTGAAAAGAGAGAAAAAATAATAATAATAAATATACATACACTATATATATATATATATATATATATATATATATATATATATCCATATCCATCCATCCATCCATCTTCTTCCGCTTATCCGGGGTCGGGTCGCGGGGGTAGCAGCCTAAGTAGGGAGGCCCAGACTTCCCTCTCCCCAGCCACTTGGAGCAGCTCCTCCGGGGGAATCCCAAGGCGTTCCCAGGCCAGCCGAGAAACATAGTCCCTCCAGCGCGTCCTGGGTCTTCCTCTGGGTCTCCTCCCGGTGGGACATGCCCGGAACACCTCACCAGGGAGGCGTCCAGGAGGCATCCTAACCAGATGCCCGAGCCACCTCAACTGGCTCCTCTCGATGTGGAGAAGCAGCGGCTCTACTCCGAGTCCCTCCCGGATGACTGAGCTTCTCACCCTATCTCTAAGGGAGAGTCCAGCCACCCTGCGGAGAAAACTCATTTCAGCCGCTTGTATCCGAGATCTTGTTCTTTCGGTCATAACCCAAAGCTCATGACCATAGATGAGGGTGGGAACGTAGATCGATCGGTAAATTGAGAGCTTTGCCTTTTGACTCAGCTCTCTCTTCACCACGACAGACCGGTACAGCGCCCGCTTCACTGCGGACGCTGCACCTATCCGCCTATCGATCTCACGCTCCAGTTTTCCCTCATTCGTGAACAAGATCCCGAGATACTTAAACTCCTCCACTTGGGGCAGGACCTCCTCCCCGACCCGGAGAGGGCACGCTACCCTTTTCCGGCT
>JBBPBX010040073.1:0-10459 GCA_038048925.1 Garcialebias charrua | reverse complement strand
ATACATACATATATATATAAATATATATATATATATATATATATTCATTTGTTTATATAGGGGGGTACACCAGGAGTATGGGGTACCAGGCCCATTGATATGGGCTGTTAGGTCCCTGTACGACCGGTGTCAGAGCTTGGTCCGCATTGCCGGCAGTAAGTCAGGCTCGTTTCCAGTGAGAGTTGGACTCCGCCAAGGTTGCCCTTTGTCACCGATTCTGTTCATAACTTTTATGGACAGAATTTCTAGGCGCAACCAAGGTGTTGAGAGGATCCGTTTTGGTGGCCTTAGAATCGCTTCTCTGTTTTTTGCAGATGATGTGGTCCTATTGGCTTCATCAGATCGTGATCTACAGCTTTCGCTGGAGCGGTTTGCAGCCGAGTGTGATGCGGCCGGGATGAGGATCAGTTCCTCCAAATCCGAGGCCATGGTCTTGAGCCAGAAAAGGGTAGCATGCCCTCGTCCGGGAGGAGGGTCCTGCCCCAAGTGGAGGAGTTTAAGTATCTCGGGGTCTTGTTCACGAATGAGGGAAAACTGGAGCGTGAGATCGATAGGCGGATAGGTGCAGCATCCGCAGTGAAGCGGGCGCTGTACCGGTCTGTCGTGGTGAAGAGAGAGCTGAGTCGAAAGGCAAAGCTCTCAATAGACCTTTTACCAGTTGACGTCATCGCGCATGCGCACTCGTATTTTTCCAGAATTTTCCGGAAGTCTGGGGGTGACGCGTCAATACTACTGCCAACGGTCGCGGTGGTGACAAGCTCCGTGGATGGTGGTGATCCGTGGATGGTGGTGATCCAAGCTCCGTGGATTACGTTCCTACATTACATCTTGGATATGGGAAACAGACAAAACAGAGAACAACCTCCCGCAGCAGAATGCTACTGGACAGTTGCTAAGCTAGCAGCTAGCTAGGTCTACTACGAGACCTCGCTGTTCCTCAGTCCACTGCCTGTGTTGAAGTTTCAACCTGTTTCAACCTGCGACATGCAAAGAGATTCTTCCTTCAACCCCCCTGAAGAAATAACAGGTGAATAAAATAGCATAAAACATGCAGCTGTATAAAAATGAACAGACCACTGCACTGTTAGCTGTCATCATTTGAACTCTTTCTGCGTTGAAAAAATATACAGTAGTAGTTTCCACAAGACAAACATGTTTTATTAACATTATTTGAGGTCTGACTTTAAAAACATTTCAGCCATTTCTCTGTTTCTGTAAGTTATTCGCACAGTTTTGCTGGGAGCATCGGTGAAATGCTGTCACAGAAAAAAAAAGCAATCCTGTCATCAATGTGTATAAGCATACAGTTTAACTATACACAAGACTGTTTTGTTTATTGTCAAACATGAATAAATACTTTGTTTTACAGCAGCAACTGGCCAACAACTCCTTGCTGACAAAGGGTTTGATGTCAAGTCAGAGGTGGAAAAAGGGAAGCTAGTCTGTTCAACCCCCCTGAAGAAATAACAGGTGAATAAAATAGCATCAAACACTGTGCACAGTTTTGCTGGGAGCATCGGTGTACGGTGGCCCTGAGGTGCAAAACACATTAACAAATAAGTGTTTAGCCTTATTTGTTAATGTGTTTTGCACCTCAGGGCCACCGTATCGGTGACATGCTGTCACAGAAAAAAAAAGCAATCCTGTCATCAATGTGTATAAGCATACAGTTTAACTCTACAAAAGACTGTTTTGTTTATTGTCAAATATGAATTAATACTTTTTGTTTTACAGCAGCAACTGGCCAACAACTCCTTGCTGACAAAGGGTTTGATGTCAAGTCAGAGGTGGAAAAAGGGAAGCTAGTCTGAACCTGCCCCATTTTCTGCATCCAGCATCCAGACACAAGCAGTTCACTGAGGAAGAGGTATGTATTGTACAAGGAGTGTTGTGACCTTTTTTAGCAGTAAGTGCAATAAAGTAAAAATATCTTTGTAAGTACAGGTGTTTCCGGCAGCGTCTAACTGGCCCGGCGGTGCACAAAGATTTGCTTGCCCGCAGGGCCGACACGCATTTATGGACCTGTCAGGCCTGTCATGATCCAAATATATATATTTTAAATAAATTATGTCGACCGTGACATCACATTTGTTGAAGTTTTTGAAGGACATCACGCTAATCCAATGAAAACTCACAGCACTCCTCAGCTGGCTCAGTCATTCCCTCCCCAATTTGACCAAATTTATCCATCCATCCATCCATCCATCCATCTTCTTCCGCTTATCCGGGGTCGGGTCGCGGGGGTAGCAGCCTAAGTAGGGAGGCCCAGACTTCCCTCTCCCCAGCCACTTGGAGCAGTTCCTCCGGGGGAATCCCAAGGCGTTCCCAGGCCAGCCGAGAAACATAGTCCCTCCAGCGCGTCCTGGGTCTTCCTCTGGGTCTCCTCCCGGTGGGACGTGCCCGGAACACCTCACCAGGGAGGCGTCCAGGAGGCATCCTAACCAGATGCCCGAGCCACCTCAACTGGCTCCTCTCGATGTGGAGAAGCAGCGGCTCTACTCCGAGTCCCTCCCGGATGACTGAGCTTCTCACCCTATCTCTAAGGGAGAGTCCAGCCACCCTGCGGAGAAAACTCATTTCAGCCGCTTGTATCCGAGATCTTGTTCTTTCGGTCATAACCCAAAGCTCATGACCATAGATGAGGGTGGGAACGTAGATCGATCGGTAAATTGAGAGCTTTGCCTTTTGACTCAGCTCTCTCTTCACCACGACAGACCGGTACAGCGCCCGCTTCACTGCGGACGCTGCACCTATCCGCCTATCGATCTCACGCTCCAGTTTTCCCTCATTCGTGAACAAGATCCCGAGATACTTAAACTCCTCCACTTGGGGCAGGACCTCCTCCCCGACCCGGAGAGGGCATGCTACCCTTTTCCGGCTCAAGTATATACCAAATTTATATACTGTATTCAAATCCATGTTTATTACAGTAATTGATTAATGAAATAGTCCACACATCCCAAAACACATTGATTGTAGTACATTAAATTTAGAAATGAACACACCAACCTTTAAATATAAAGCATCTGTGCTCTAATTTGACTTTTAGTGAAGTGGAACTTTTTTTTAGTTAAATTTTTTAATCTGTTAATATACAAATGCTGTTTTAGTCACATTTTATGATTTTGAATCTCTCTAGATAAAGAAAGAGCGTTTACAACAAAAACAGGTCAGTCTCTCTTATCATGGTGACCTAACCAGGCTGAAAGAAAATCCTCTTTGTGACTCTGCTGTTGTCAGAGCTGTTCTCTAGTTCAGCTCTCTGGTCATCCAATGACTTAGCAAAAAAAAAAAAACATAAACATTACACTGTCTAAAGTCTCCAAGTTGTCAGAGAAGGCATCATTAAAAAAAAAACATTAGCAGGTTACTGTCTGTCCTAGGCTGCTGTCCTTAACAAGTGAAATGACAAACACAAACACATCTTCTGGTATGTGCTGGTGAAGATTCTCAGTCGTCCAGGACATGATAAAATCAGAACAAGCGCTCAATGCAAAAACAACTGGACTTTATTTGTTGCAGAAAGGGTGAAACGTTTTCTGCAACAAATAAAGTCCAGTTGTTTTTGTATTGAGCGCTTGTTCTGATCTTCTGGTATGTGTTGTTTCTGTTTGTGACTTATATAAATAATGTGTGTGCTTGTGAGACATTTAAAGATGTTTTGAACTTCTGGCAGGTCTCTCTGAAAAAAGCTCCACAGTGACTGGTCTGAATGACTATAGACCGGTGGCTCTCACCCCGATAGTCGCTAAATGTTTTGAGAAACTGGTCATGTCCCACATCAAGACAGCCGTCAACATCAGCGAGGACCCTCATCAATATGCATACCGTGAGAACCGATCAACAGAGGACGCCATCTCCTCTGTGGTCCACACTGCTCTCACCCACCTGGATCAGAAGGACTCATACGTGCGTCTGCTCTTTGTGGACTTCACATCTGCCTTCAACACCATGATCCCCCAAACTCTGATAGACAAACTATCTACACTTGGACTAAGCCCCTCTATTTGTAACTGGGTCTTAGACTTCTTAACAAACAGACCACAGTCCGTGAAGATCCACAACTTCTCCTCTTCCACCATCACCCTCAGCACTGGCTCTCCTCAAGGATGTGTGCTGAGCCCTCTTCTGTTCACTCTGCTCACATATGATTGTACAGCCACACTTCCAGGCTGTCATATTGTTAAGTTTGCAGATGATACAGCTGTGGTGGGATGCATCACAGATAATGATGAATCCAGCTACAGACAGGAGGTGGAACATCTGGAGAGCTGGTGCAAAGAGAACAACCTTCACATGAATGTGAAGAAGACGAAGGAGATGATTGTGGACTTCAGAAGGAACAAACACACCCACACCCCACTGTATATAGGTGGATCTGCGGTGGAGGTGGTCTCCAGTTACAAGTACCTGGGTGTACACTTGAATGATAACCTCAGCTGGAGCAATAACACCACCAGCCTGATCAAGAAAGGTCATCAGAGACTCTACTTCCTCAGACGGCTGAGACGAGCTGGTCTGAGAAGCTCAGTCCTCACCTCGTTCTACAGGTGTGCAGTGGAGAGCGTCCTGTGCTCCAGCATCAACGTGTGGCATGGAGGCTGCACAGTTGCAGAGAGGAAAGCTCTACAAAGAGTGGTGAAGGCTGCACAGAAGTCTGTGGGAGTCAGTCTCCCCACCATCACAGACATCTACACCTCCAGATGCAGAAAAAGAGCCACCTGCATCATGAAAGACCTCACTCACCCAGCACACTCACTCTTTGCACCACTCCCCTCGGGACGGAGGTTGAGGAGCATCAAATGTAGAACCACTAGACTGAGGAACAGCTTCTACCCTGAGGCTGTCAGACTCATGAATAAATAAATAATAAGAATAAACACTGCAAAATGTCACATCATGTTGATACTGATCTGTTTCTTGTTGCTGCGTTCATCTGTGACCATCTGCTCATAATGACTCATGTTCGTGCTGCTGTTTATAATGATGTTTTTCTACTACATTAGGGCTTAGTGTATTACTAGCTGATGTCTCTCTTAGTTAATCCTAGATGTTATTATTGTTTTTCTCTTGCATTTGTTGTTGGATGTAACTGGGACCCTGTGTACATAATCTCGTTTTCAACACATGTACTACATGCGGTGCAAATGACAATAAATTCTCTCTGACTCTGACTCTTGACTGATGGCGTGGAGATTGAACAGGGGCCTCGGTCGTCAGCTACTTCATCTGCCGGAGAGTCTGGATCGAGAACTGCAGCCAGGGTCTTTGAGCATATCTTAAAAGAAAAAAAACATGTAGTTTTAAAATCTAGACAAAATAAAGGAATTAAAGAAACATACAGATAAGCGTTATTGGTTTTTAATGTTTACTACTACAACCTGCAATAGGTCAAGAATGGCTCCACGCTCAAAATGTCCTTGTGAAGACCAGCCAGCAGTGATGGTGGGCTCATTCCGGTCATCAGGATGTCGTGGGTCAAAACGCAGGCTGTTCAGCGTTCTCCTGGAAAACTTCTCAACACAGATGTCATGCCTTAAATGACACCAACATGAAAAATGTGGTTGATATCTAACACATATTAGCAAATCTGTTTGTAGAAGTGTTTTTTAAAAAATGTCAAAAAACTATTCCAGATCTTACCATTGTAGAAAACATTTAAAACCGTACATATGTGATTGCATTTATTATCTAGTGCCACTAGAAAACAACAATAATTAACACAATACAATAAACTACAATTGTACAATGTTGAATAGTTTTTTGACTGGGATAAGACAAGATAAGTGATATTGTATTATTCCAGTTGTTGGTGAAGTTTCACTGAAAGTCACCTTTCTGGGTATTTGTGTTATAAGCGTAATATGAAATGTCTTCAGGAACACTGATTAAACTCACTTTAAAACTTGCAGCTCATCCAAGTAGCAGGTGCAGTTCGTTTTTGGGCTGGTCTCTTCCATGTACAAGGTAGGGTGCAGGTTGGTTTAGAATGTATTTCCAACATGGTTGCAGCCACCTCCTCTGCAAAAACAATCACAAACACAATATACAACTATTGTATGTGTCATTATGGAATTCACATGCAAAATATATTGTTTGTAATATATTTAAGATTTTCACACATGTTACGTCTAAAGTGTAAGCTGTATAAACAGCATAAGTGCATTAGTAAATCAAAGATAATTAAATTTCCCTAGGAAAGCTAATAAATGTATCTCTTGGGATAGTTATTATTTTTCACATCACAACATCACCAATTGTCTCAGGCTTAATTTAAGACATAGTTTACAGAAATCAAATAAGAAATAAGGACGCTGTGAACATTTGTGTGACTCAAACGTCATGTTTTTGTTTACATACTGTGCACTGACAGCTCTTATGAAGATGTGGCGCTAGTTATAGCAGCTAACAGAAGATGTTGAACCTGTAACAATAACCAAACCAGTCTAAATATCAGAAGTATTGGTGTGAGAAATTTAAAACTTTTATTTCTGACGCTTGGATAATACAGGTTGTTGACAACTACACACAACGGCTCACCCTGCTGGACATTCGCAAAAAGCCTGAAGGAGTTCCCCATTTTCCATCAGCGCACATAATCACCTCCTCTCGTATCTGCGGCACAATGTTCAGGCATTTTCACCAGTTGTTGTCCACTATTTTAAGAAATCAAGCTTCTACAACTCTCTATCATTACGAAGCTCCTCGGCTCCTTCCTAACCCCCCGGCATCCGGTTTCGGCTTTTTGTCGTCCAATCAGAACGCTCGTTTCTGGCGAGCTTTGCGCGATGACGTCAACTGGTAAAAGGTCTATTTACTGATCGATCTACGTTCCCATACTCATCTATAGTCATGAGCTTTGGGTTGTGACCAAAAGAACAAGATCTCGGATACAAGCGGCTGAAATGAGTTTTCTCCGCAGGGTGTCTGGGCTCTCCCTCTTGGTTTATACTTCTGTCTTACGTATTTTACCCCCCGTTGAGTGAAAATTTGAGTGATAAAAGGTTGCACAACTTCTGGCTGCACTCCTGCTGTGATCCCCCGGTGACAGCCCGTCTTGTATGCAGCGTCTTGCAGTTCTGCTTGGGGGCCACGTACAAGACGGGCTGTCACCGGGGGATCACAGCAGGAGTGCAGCCAGAAGTTGCGCAATGTTTGTTCACTCAACGGGGGATAAAAGACGTAAGACAGGGAGTCTTGCGGAGTATAACCTAGCCCTAGGCTACGTTCACACTGCAGGCAAATCTGACCCAAATCTGATTTTTTTGCCCCATCTGACCCATATCTGATTTTTTAATGACAGTCTGAACGCACCAAATCCGATTTTTTTCAAATCCGACCCAGGCCGTTTCAGTATGTGGTTTTAAATCAGATATATATCTGATGTTTTCAAAGCGACTGCAGTCTGAACGCTCATGTGACTTACATCTGACTTTTTCAGAACACGTGCGGCTCATTTAATTGAGCCCGCGCGTGTTTCTACAGACAGAGGGGACAGCAGCAGCTCAGAGCGGGGTGGGGGCTAGCGGGGGGAGACCAGCTCTTTGTAGCTAAAGCGGGGTGGGGGCTAGCGGGGGGACGAGCTCTCCGACGCACACACCACTCGCTTGCTTTCTTCTCAGTTTTTGCCTTTCATCTTTTGGATGTTTAGCTTTCCCCGATTGGAGAACAACTTCAAAATTACGAACACACACTGAAAACTGTTGTGCGCGTCCATGTTTACTTCCTCAAACACAGGGGGCTGCGTCAGCAGTGTTGACAGATCTCGGGACAAAAACAAGCGACCCACCCCATGAAAACAAGCCCAAACAAGCAACTCACAGCCTGCGTGTCACGTCACGCAGGCTGAGACATGAGTCGCAGCGCGCAGCGCGGATCCAAAAGAGAAACGGAGCAGAACACAGCTGAAGCTCAATTTTTAATATTTCATCACATCTAAAGCTGCACTGATCAGCGATGTTTTCTTCTGCGCATGCGGGTCACTTCTGCAACGTAGAGCGTTCACACTGGATTCATGCAGGTCTGATGCTGTGCTGGTCGAATATAAAATGTAGTGTGAACGTTCACACCAAAAGATCTGATTTTTTTTAAAAATGGGAATTGAGGAACACATCCTGAGCTGCGCAGGCGTTGTTGCGGTTTCTTGGGCTTGTTTTGAAAGTAAAGTCGCGTGTTTGGGCTTGTTATTCTTTGTTCTTTCTTCTTTGTCTAGAGCAGGGGTCTGCAACCTGCGGCTCTGGAGCCACATGCGGCTCTTTGGTCCCTCTGCAGCGGTTCAGAACTAACATAAAACTGAGTTTTATTGGTTGTTATACAAACGACAAAAAAAAGGACTAATTTTAGCAGTTTTCATGTAAATTATTTTGCTGGAACATGTACAAGGAGTAAAACATACTCATTTTAACTTTATGCTTTATTTCTATAGTTACCTGTACATGTATAACGATTCTCTTTGTGGTTGATGAGTTTATAAAACGCTACAAAGTTGGGGTTGAAAAAGCGTATGTACTGTAACCTCGTGAAAATGTTGAAAAATGTGATTGGCCCCTTAATGAACTTCATTAAATCAATAGGTGTTTTTTTTTTGTTTATTTATACAAGTGGCTGGGGAGACGGAAGTCTGGGCCACCTTACTTGGGCTGCTACCCCCGCGACCCAACCCTGGATAAGCGGAAGAAAATGGATGGATGGATATATATATATATATGTATGTATATATATACAGTATATATATATATATACAGTATATATATATATATATATATATATATATATATATATATATATATATATATATATATATATATATATATATATATATATATATATATATATATATATATATATATATATATATATATATATATATATATATATATATATATATATATATATATATATATATATATATATATATATATATATATATATATATATATATATATATATATATATATATATATATATATATATATATATATATTATATATATATATATATATATATATATATATATATATATATATATATATATATATATATATATATATATATATATATATATATATATATATATATATATATATATATATATATATATATATATATATATATATATATATATATATATATATATATATATATATATATATATATATATATATATATATATATATATATATATATATATACAGTATATATATATATATATATATATATATATATATATATATACAGGTAACCCCCGACCTACGACCCCATCGACCTGCGAACCACGGGACTTACGAACATATCATATTTAATAAAAATATGAATTAAAAAAAAAAAAAAAAAATTTTTTTTTTTTTTTTTTTTTTTGTGTTTAAATGTTCTTAATTTCATGTGTACATCACTTTGTTGCAGCTCTGGTTGTTTTAAAGGCTTTATAAATAATAATTATGATAAAAAAGATCATTTCTGATCATTTTTGAGCAATTTTTGAGCAATTTTGGGAAACAGGAAGTAGGTCTTCAGTTTACACGGTCACAAATTAATGTAGAACACCGGACGCTATTTAAGGTTCAGTCACTGGGGTCTCCGGTCACAAATTAATGTAGAACACCGGACCGGACGCCATCTTAGGTTAGCTGCCGAGAGCTGGACGAAGACTGGTGACCAGGATGGCTTCATATGGATTAATTACTAGCTGGAAACGTCTCTGTGAACTTTGTGGATGTCTCAGGCAGCGGATTTATCGCCGATCGTGCCAGGCCGCCGTGCGAACACCTCCGGCCGGCCTGGCTACACCTCCGGCCTGGCTAGCTCCAGAGCTAACACTGGAGCTAACACGGGAGCCGGCCTTTTGAACACTGGTGACCAGGATCGCATCATGTGGATTAATTACTAGCTGGAATAGCTCTGTGGACGTCTCAGGCTGGAGCAGCGGCTGGAGCAGCAGAAGCTGCAGATTGATCGCGCCGCCGCTCCAACACTAGCTCATGGCTTGGCTAGCAGAAGCTAGCCAGCTAGCTAACACAGGCCTGGAGCAGCTGCGGTGGCTTGCCGGCCCCCGCGCTGCTCGGCCCGAAAACAATCAACGCATGGCAACCTAAGATGTCGGCTTTGACCATCTCAAAGTAAGAAAATATATTTTTATTTATTCTGTAAATGTGAATAGCAATGTTTAACATTACAGTACACTACTTTACATGCTTAAATGTGTGCGCGCGCTCCGTTAGCATGATAAATAAAGGTTGAATGAATGAATGAATGAATAATTTTTTTTTTTAAATATAATTTTCACCCCCTACCTACGAACGGATCGAGCTGCGAACCGTTCTTAGGTCCCGATCTCGTTCGTAACACGGGGGTTCCCTGTATATATATATATATATATATATATATATACATATATATATATATATATATATATATATATATATAAATATATATATATATATATATATACATAATATATATA
>JBBPBX010040072.1:0-11282 GCA_038048925.1 Garcialebias charrua | reverse complement strand
ATATATATATTCCCCTCAAATTATTAAATTTACTTAAAGGAAATTTTAAATTGGTTAACATTTTCAGTCAGGTTTTAAAATACGGCACAGCACTGAAACTGCCCTTTTAAAAGTTTTAAATGACCTTCTTTTAACTGTTGATGCAGGAAAATCAGCAGTTCTCTTACTTTTAGATTTGTCCGCTGCCTTCGACACTGTGGACCACAGCATCCTTTTGACGAGTCACTTGTTGGGATTCAAGGTACAGCATTAAACTGGTTTCAATCCTATCTCTCAAATAGGAGTTTTCTGTAAATCTAGCTCAGTGTTCCTCCTCCGTGTCTCCTCTGAAATATGGTGTGCCCCAGGGGTTGATATTAGCACCTGTTCTTTTTGCCTTGCTGCCTCTGGGTTTTATATTTTAAAAGCACAAAGTCTCTTTTCATTGCTTTGCAGATAACATTCAAATATCTACCTGTAACTGCAAATGACAGCCAGCCTGCTGTACATATGTTACATGATTGTTTTAAGGACGTACGGGCATGCTTGAGAGCAAACTTTCTGAACCTGAATAATGAAAAACAGACATTCTGGTTTGGTCAATACAATCCCCTGCTTGGGCATGACAGTGTGGATGGTCCTTTGTCCTCCTTCTGTTGTCCATTTGTAAAAATAAATCTGGGTGTGATGGTTGATCCTCTGTTTAAATTTGATGAGCATATTAGTGCTGTTATCAAAGCCGATTTCTTCCAGCTGAGGACCCTTGCCAAGATAAAACATTGTCTTCCTCAGCCTGATCTAGAGAGGGTTATCCATGCATTTATTACATCATGTTTGGATTATTGCAACTCTTTGGATTTAGGGTTGGACCAGAGCTCCTTGCAGGGATTGCAGAGCATCCAAAATGCTGCAGCCCGTCTATTGACAAGCACAAGGAGACGTGAATCTATTACACCCGTTTTACACTCCCTTCCTTGGCTCCCTGTTGCTTTTCGAGTGAAATTTAAAGGTATTGTGACATGATTTTGTAAATTTGAATATTTGTCAGAACATATATATCTTATATCATTGAGCTCTGGTCGTTTTTGCATAATAAATTATAAATATATTAAATTTTTATTCCAAGTTATGGTAGTTTTTTTCTCTGGGATACGCCCCTAAAAATCTGCGCATTTCCGCAAAATGTCATCTTGACGTGACAACGGGAAGGCACGCTCCAACGTGCATTTAAATAATAATGGCGGAGCATGTCCTATCGCGTCTGAGATATCATTTTGAGACAGTAAATCTTCCAAAACTCTCATTAATAAACACTCCCTGAATAAAAAAATTACAGATGTTACCTGATGGCGCAGACATAATTTAAAAATACATACATAGCAACGTGTTTGCTCCGGGCTCTCGGCTAATTTTTTTTAGAAGCTATCTTGGCTAACAAGAGTCCCTGACACCGGTCACGTCTGAGATATATCATTTTAAGACAGTAAATCATCCAAAACTCTCATTAATATCCCTCCCCGAATAAAAAGAAACTACAGATGTTACCTGATGGCGCAGACATAATTCAAAAATACATCATTAGCAACGTGTTTGCTCCGGGCTCTCGGCTAATGTTTGTTAGCTGCCATCTCGGCTTATTACCGGTCGCATCAGCGATATATCATTTTAAGACAGTAAATCATCCAAAACTCTCATTAATATCCCTCCCCGAATAAAAAGAAACTACAGATGTTACCTGATTGCGCAGACATAATTCAAAAATACATCATTAGCAACGTGTTTGCTCCGGGCTCTCGGCTAATGTTTGTTAGCTGCCATCTCGGCTTATTACCGGTCGCGTCAGCGATATATCATTTTAAGACAGTAAATCATCCAAAACTCTCATTAATATCCCTCCCCGAATAAAAAGAAACTACAGATGTTACCTGATTGCGCAGACATAATTCAAAAATACATACATAGCAACGTGGCCTGTATCGCGGCTATTGTGTTAGCTATCTGATTCGGCTAGCTTGTTAGCAGCGAACAAACATAATCTGCCGTGATAATTGGCTTTATACACTCAAAGTGTATAAAGTAAAACAACATGAACTCACGTAAAATAAATAGTTTATAATCTAAAACACTACACACCTCCGATTATGTTTACACAAAGACTTACTCATCTCCTGGACAGTCTTCCGATGGTCCCTGCGTTGTTTCGACATGGTAGCTCCTGTGGGACTTTCTTCTGTAGATTTTCTTTTAAAAATAGTAGGAATAGCATCCGGTTTTAAAAGTCTTCTGAATCTTACTGGTAATCCTAAAGATTCTTTTATACCAGGTGCTGAAAACAATCGGCAGTGAAATGGTCGCTGCAGACATACGACTCCTGGAACCCACCGGTCCTTGTCTGGTCCATTCTTGTCGAAGTTTGTCATCTTTTGGAAATTTGTGAAGGCTCACTTGTTCACTGCTGATATTAGAACACACAAATGCGCTACAACGTGACGGCATTTTTCAAGTTACACAAATAAAAGAGGCGATCCTTCAGGAAATGAATCGTATGGCAAGCAGTTAACACACCTAACAAACGGGCAAGGCTCTGCCTTCTGCCCGTTGTCACGTCACACTGATGTGTCACGTCACACTGATGTGTCACGTCACACTGATGACGTATTGCGGGAATGCGCGGAATTTTAGGGGCGTATCCCAGCAAGTACCAGAGAAAAAATTAGCATAATTTAGAATAAAAATTTAATATATTTATAATTTATTATGCAAAAACGACCAGAGCTCAATGATATAAGATATATATGTTCTGACAAATATTCAAATTTACAAAATCATGTCACAATACCTTTAAAGGTATTGTGACATGATTTTGTAAATTTGAATATTTGTCAGAACATATATATCTTATATCATTGAGCTCTGGTCGTTTTTGCATAATAAATTATAAATATATTAAAATTTCATTCCAATTTATGGTAATTTTTTACCATAAATTCTCTGGGACACGCCCCGTGAATTAATGCAAATCTTCATGTGACGTACACGTGGGCACTGGGCATAAGGCGGAGCCTGGCTTGCCCCTTTGTTTGGTGAAAGATCGACTCTTTTTTTTTTTTGGTGTAACTTGAAAAATGCTGTCACGTTGTAGCGCATTTGGGTGTTCTAATATCAGCAGTGAACAAGTGAGCCTTCACAAATTCCCAAAAGATGAGAAACTTTGCCTAGAATGGAAGTACAGAGAACTTGTGACCGATGGGTTCCAACTGAGAGTCCTATGTCTGCAGCGACCATCTTACTGCCTATCAGGTACGAGCTGTTGTTTGTTTTTATTTGGGGAGAGTCTATTAATGAGAGTTTTGGATGATTTACTGTTTAAAAAAGATATATGTCAGACGTGAGGTCTATCTGCCGACATCTGCTTGCTAACAGACATTAGCATAGCTCCCGAGTCAACACGGGTGCTATTTAGGTATTTTTAAATTATGTCGGCGCAATCAGGTACGATCTGTTGTTTGTTTTTATTTGGGGAGAGTCTATTAATGAGAGTTTTGGATGATTTACTGTCTTAAAATGATAGATCTCAAACGCAATCGGACATGCTCAAAGCCACGAAGCTCCCTGCACGTTTTTTTAAAGCTGAATCGTAAAAGTTAATAAGTTTTCCATTAATAGAGTATACAATAAAATGATTTGAGCAAGATTAAAACTTCTACTGCTTATATTGACCTTCCAAAACTGAAGACAAATCGCTTAGATCAACACTAGAAATGCTGCACTCGTCTGAGTCGACATGCTCCGCCATTATTAATTACATGCGCGTTGAGCAGCGGCTCCCCACGTGTACGTCAAATGACGGTTTTGCGGAATGCACGGAATTTTAGGGGCGTGTCCCAGAGAAATGACTATCATAACTTGGAATGAAATTTTAATATATTTATAATTTATTATGCAAAAACGACCAGAGCTCAATGATATAAGATATATATGTTCTGACAAATATTCAAATTTACAAAATCATGTCACAATCCCTTTAAGTAAAAGTATTGATACTCATGGTCAAATCTTACTCACCTACAAGTAAAAGTTGCACAGACAGAAGTTTACTCAAGTTAAAGTACTGAAGTACTTACTTTTGAAAAGTATTCAAAAGTACATGCATTAAAAATACTCAAGTATTTAAAAGTACAAATTATATTTTCTAATATCAGTACATTGCTGTATTGTTTTGAGTGATTTTATTCATTCATTCAACCTTTATTTAGACAGGTTAATCCCATTGAGCCTCTGGGACTCATTTACAAAAGAGACCTGGTTTCTTGAGTTCCTGATTTTTACAGAACCTTGTAATTCTCCAAAACCACCTGATGACGTACAGTATTGACATGTAGAACCACTCTAACACTGCATGCCTTAAAAAAAGCCTGCAAACTACAAATAATATCTTCCCTGCATGTTTGTGGAACATCATGGAAATCCTAACAGATGATGCACATTTAGTGCACATACATACAGTACATATTGCTACCGGTGTATGAATGTGTGTAGCATTCAATGTGTGTAGCACTTTGAGATTTTCACTAATGAAAAGTGCGTTACTAATGAAAAGTGCGTTATAAATTGAATTAATTATTATTATTATTATTATTAGTGTTTTCCTCAGCTTCAGTACTCATACACCGCATTGTTTGTCTGTAAAAGTGCATACACAGTATTGACAGCAAGAACTTAACACAGGAGAGGAAACAGTAATGCTGATAATTGTAACTACTGTCATACTTAACATAGAAGCTTACAAAACAATGAACGTTCTGCACGGATGAATCTAGCATAAAACCTGAATCAACAACTGGCCAAATGCATTTAAGGAAAGAAAAACGGCAACATCGGATTACAAAGCTGAGCCAAAAGGAACAAGTAACAAGAAGCTTCCTAGAAATGTAGTGTAGTCGAAAGTACAATATTTGTCTGAAATGAAGTAGAGTGAAAGTCATACATTCCCAAAAACACAAATACTCAAAGTAAAAATACTCAGAAAATGTACAACAGTACTCAAGTAAATGTACTTTGTTACTGTCCACCACTGGTGCTGGGTGAGTGGGGTCCTTCATGATGCACAGGTGGCCCTCTTCCTGCGTCTGGAGGTGTAAATATCTGTGATGGAGAAGCTGACTTCAAATTCTCCAAACCGTTCAGAACAGACCTGAGAGTTTGTACGAGGAGTTGTAGTTTTAAATGTTTGTTTGCACTTTCTTCCTTTTGTCGACACTAGAACTTGGCAAAGATCCCCTCGTTAAAGGCAAGCAGGCAGTGGAAATTAAACACACCATGAAAGAACCTCGATCCCTCACTGATGCGATTCGGACTTCTGGCCACACAAAGGAACTGCACCTACGTGATATCTGCTGGAGACAAGCAAATGGTGAGTAGGCAGAATTTCCCACAGCATACAAAACCTCTTTTTCCTGCTTTATGTTCCTGTGGGGGGGGGAACAAAAACTGCTGATGTGATGTGTAGCTAATAGATATACACCAAATACAGTTAAATTTCCATCAAACACAATTTAGTCTCGTTTATTTAAAGCCCCCCTAGCTGAAAAAGGAAAATTTGTTCAGTTCAGTGATCTTCACGTTTCTTACAGCATAACTTGTACAAATAATTTATAGACACTGGTTGGAGGGGATGATATCAGTATCATTCAAAAACCATTGCATCATTGTTTTTTAATAAATCAAAATGGGGAACTGAAGCTCGTTGTGCAAAGTGCTTTTTCCTGTTTGAAAAGAAACTATTTTTACCAGATTAAACTTCCTCAAATCAACTTTATTAGCCATTCTAAAATTTAATCTTGATGTTGTGGACTGAAGAGTTGATTTACAAAAAAAAAATCTTGTAGTTTTAAGTACAACGAATTGCTGGCATTTTTCCGATGTTATTTAGTGACTGTAAAATGAACAGCTCGTTCTCTATAAATATGTAAATGAGGAGGAAAAAAAATCATAATGAGACTCTTTTCACCGTACTTTAAAAAAAAAAAAAAATTTGTTTGTTTTTTCAGAGTTGCCACGTAAAAAGCTGCTGAGGTTCCTTTGCGGAGTGGAAGTGGAAGTTAGCTTTTCAGCTTTGTTCTCTAACGTCTTGGTAGCTTTTGCTACTTTAAAGACAGTGGGTGACCATACTCAGGACTGCACCGTCACTCTAAGTAGCACACCTGTAAGTATTTAGCTTTGCTTGAACTAAAATACATTCTGTCATGATGCATGATCTAAATGGGCAGCACATCGACGCAAATGATATCAACAACAAAATAAGTTAGGGGAAAAAAAGTTGTGCAGAAATGCCACCTTTTAGCTTGCACTTAACTTCCTTCTACAAAACTGAAGTTTTTTTTCTTGTAAATACTTCCTTAACTTATTATTAGGTGTAAAACCTGGTAGTTGTATCTACGTCATAAATTCTGCGCTGCTCAAGTTGGAATGCAGTGTTTCCATTAGCCAGTGGCAGCATTGACCACCACACCCCGCTTAACATGTCCAAGGAAGTCCACTCCATATATGGACTTCCTGCAGAATTCAACCAGTGTCAAAGCAGGAAATACAAGTTAAATTGTGCTTCTCTTGGGCAATACAGGAGTCCTGCTGACACCCTGTGGTTGATTTATGATTGTGAATATAAAACTCAACATTGTAAATAAAAGAAGTAATTTATTTTTGATGAATTATGCCAATCTTTTTCTTTGACTCCTTAGCCAATGGAAGACATATTTTCTAGACCTGGGCGATCAGAAGAGATGGACTCTCTGCTGCTTAATGCCTCAGAGAATCCAGACTGTACGCTGAGACTTTGTTCTCTTCAGAAACTTAAGGTATGCTTTTAATTTATGACTCATTTCTGCAACTGAGTTCTTTAGTTCTTCGCAGTAATTGTATTTTCTTTGCCATTTGCTTTTGTTAGGAGTCCGTGGTCCTGAAGCTGGATCTACATTATACTCACACAGACAGTAACCTGCGCCACACTGAAAGTCAACACGTGGATATAGGAAAACCCCTGGTGGCATCTTGTAAACTGTACAAGGGAACTCAAACTAACACAAGACAAGACAGTACTTCAGCTCAAAGTATGGGCAACATTTCCAGCAGCGCGTCACAGCGGCACCAGACTCCAGCTCGTCCATGTCACACTAGAAAGGCAGTTTATGATGTGAAAACTGCAACTGCACGAAGCAACGAACCTGAAGAGAACGATGAGAATGAACTGTGAAAATTATGTATTTTTACCTTAAACAAATGTGATATTTGTACAGTATTTGATCAGGAACCTGGTCTGTAATTGACAACAATATTGATGACGATAACGATTAAGTGTAAAGTGTCTTGTGTTCACACCACTCTTTCCTTCCCAGCTACAAACTAAAATACACTGCAGTGGGCTTATTTGAAAGAGCATATTACTTTAGAAAAATTACTTTGACACTTTTTTAACTTCAAAGGCAAGCTGGCTGGCCTATAGAGGATATTACTATCAATAATTTATTTGATAAGGAGTATTTCTTATATCAGTTCATTAGAAAGTTTTTGAAAATACTGCATTGTTTAAACCTAAAACCAATTTTGTACATTTTTTTTTACAAAGATGCAAACTCTTTATTTACCATAATCAACTGTTTGTTCACAGTGGTGCTGAAATTATTTTTTGATAATTGCTTGGAAATTAATAAAATATTTTGTCTTTAGTTTCTTACTGTTGATGTCAAGGCAAGCCGCAACCGCAACAGTTTTTTTTTCCAAGTCTTGAAGTATACATTTATAAGCGGAGGATTTTATTTTTTGAAGTTTTGTGGAATATTATTTATATTTTAAAAAAATGATTAGATTCATGAAATACATGTAAAGGTGTGATTGATCCTCTTCCTGCAGCTACTGGTTAATTATGTTTGTGCTAAAAGAAAAACTGCTAAGGGCTTTTATGTTCAAGTCACAAATTTAAAAGCCAGGTTCCAATACACAAAAAAACGACTATTGATTTTAATTTCTGTTGTTTGGCTGCAGCTGAGCAGGAAGAAAATCTCATATTCAATAATCCTTAAGTATCAAAAAAGGCAACATTTTTTATCTTGTGTGTGTGTGTGTGTGTGTGTGTGTGTGTGTGTGGTGCGTGCGTGCGTGTGTGTGTGTGTGTGTGTGTGGAAACGACAGATGAGCACCAAATTTTTTGCACAAAACCTGACCTTCGAATAATCAAATTTTAAATGTCTAAGTGTTTTTTCAGTTATATGTCCAATTTATAAATGCTAATAGTACAGGTAGTCCCCGACTTACGAGCGAGTTCCGTTCCTACGAGTCGCTCGTAAGACGAAAATTCGTACGTCGAAACACGTGTTCTCGTAAGTCCGGATTTTCAGTCGTAAGTCGGAAAATTTATGCTAGCGCTACTACGAACACTCGTTTTTCATCACAAATGTTCATACTAGTTCATAAACATGCTCAGAAACTTGTTTCCAAACGGTTAGCTAACACACTTTCATCTAAAAACACATGAAAGTGCTGTATTTTTTGTATGTTCTTTACAAATTTACTGCTTGTTCGCCAGCTCGTAAGTCCGGAACCTCGTAGGTAAGAGCGCTCGTAAGTCGGGGACTACCTGTACATTTATTTACTAGTATTTATAAGTGCATCATTTTATACAGCATTTATTCACAAAGTTATAGCTGTTCACCCACAAAATAGAAGCTGAAGAGGCTTGTCACTCAACAATTTAGCTAAAGTTTACAATGAATAATTGGCCAAAAAAGCCTTGTCCAGCATTGGGGTTTTTCTTCTTCTCAATAACATGTATTTTTGTTATTTCTTTGTAACAATTGAGGCTACACGTATTAACAGTTTGCAAGTTTATTGGATTTCCATAGGTTTTACTGAGGCCTCACACTTGGGGGTCCTACAACTCAACTTTGGGAACTGCCCTAAATCAAAAACCCTTTGTACATGAAGTGTCTGTGACAAAGTGCTGCACATGGTCTACAAATGTCCTGTTTCACAGTTAGGAAAACCCTAATCAAGACAAATTAAATTACAGCAAAAAGATTAAAAAACTCAAAGTAACTTAACACAAGCTGTTTCTATTGAGAACTATGATCGTTTTCAGTACATTTTTTCACAAGGTCAGATGTTTTTTTTTTCCCAAATGTACCATTCATATTAAAGCTACACACACACACACGCTCATCGTAGCTGGTTTTTACAAATACATATACGTGTTTTTCCACGTAACGGCACCATCCTCTGATAGCTCGCCGTGATCGTATAGTGGTTAGTACTCTGCGTTGTGGCCGCAGCAACCCCGGTTCGAATCCGGGTCACGGCAGGATGGATTAATTACCAAGGGGACCATTCTTTTTTCCTTCTCTTTTCTTTCTTTTGTTGCAGAAATTTAAATAGATTTAAAAAAGTGTTTCCGTTACCGTACTCCGGGTGAATAAAATTTTTAATAGTGTCTCGCCAAGCAAATTGCGTTTTCACTGTGAATGACGTAATTTTCAAAAATCAGATGATCAAACACGACAGGAAAATGCTATTTTAACTGGTTAGGCATTTCTAGTGTTACACGCCTTTTGGTGGGAAAAAATAGTAATAAATAAATAAAATAAAAATACCCCATGTACACAATGTGTATTAAACAATTATTAACGCAAGCTGACATTTAAATAGATAATGCATCGTTTGCACAGTCAAGCAACCTATAATTTGCATAATAAATACTAATACAAACTAATAAGTAGCAATGAACCCCGACAGTTTTATGAGGATAGTTAGTGGAGCACCAGTCAAACGTAATCTGGACACATGACCTGCAGGTGGCAGCACAACACATTTAATTTCCTCACTGTGGAACAGAAACAAGAACTTGAAGTGCTGCTAACAGAGGCACCTGAAGTCATTGCTTTAAGTCAACCTGGAGAGGGGTTTGGGTTTATTACAAAAGCCAGTTGTTTGTTTTGAATTTATTTAATTCGATGTTACTCTTTAGATCATAAACTGAGTAGAAATGTCAGGATTTATCCATGACTGGCTGTGACTTTAGCTACTTTTAGCTACACTTATTAGTCTGCTTAAAACATGCATGTGCTGCTTTTAACTAGTCTTTTTGCAATGTTTAGCTAGTATTTAGTTACTTTTTCCCTTTGAGCTAACATTTTTGATCATTTAGTTAGCTTTTTGCTACATTTAGCTATCCTTTTTTCATTCAACCTTTATTTAGACAGGCTAATCCCATTGAGCCTCGAGGACTCATTTACAAGAGCGACCTAGTTAAACTTTGCCACCTATTATCACAGTTAGAACAATGGGTTGGGATTACTGGTGCAGAATGGTTCCATTTTTATCTGAGCGACAAGAGTTTTTGTGTTAATGTTGGTAGTAGTTTATCTGCTGCAGTGCGTGCCTCTTTCCTGTGGGGGTCCCGCAAGGTTCAATTCTTGGACCCTTCTGTTTTCATTGTATCTGCTCCCCTTGGGGTCTATCCTGAGGAAACATAGTGCTTCATTGCTATGCTGATGATTGTCAGATTTATGTGCTCTTAAAACCAAATAGTTCATGCACAATCCACCCACTGTTAATATAGCTTGATGGCATTAAGACATGGATGGCTTCAAACATTTTAAGTTTCAGTGATCAGAAAACTGAAGTCATTGTGTTTAGCAGCTCTACTGCTGTCTCTCTTCCTGTCATCCATGACTCCCTGAGCAATTATTTTAAGCAGTTTGTTACAAATCTCGGGATGGTTTTAGACTCTGGTTTTAGACACTTTAATAAACAGATGTAACTCTGTTCTATAAAATAGCTTCTTCCAGTTAAGGCAGCTAGCTAAGCTGAAGTTTGTGTTGACTAGATATGACCTTGAAAAAATAGCCCATTTATTTGTTACAACCCAGCTAGACTACTGTAATGTGCTTTATGTTGGGGTCAGCCAGGTGTCCCTTCCACGTCTCCAGTTCATTTAAGATGCTGCAGCTCGGCTATTAACAGGAACGTAAACTATTAACAAAAATTAACCAGTTTTGTCCTCCCTTCACTGGCTCCCTGTGCGTATCAGACTTGATTTAAAAATGATCCTGTTGACATTTGAGTGCTTAAATGGCCTTGTAACCTCACCTCTTTGACCTACTTCAACCATATGTTCCATCTTGGGTGCTGAGATCATCTGACCAGCTGTTTTTGGTTGTACTGAACCAAAAACAAGGCTTAAACTCAGAGCAGATTGGGCTTTTTCAGTCATGGGCCCTAAAAAACTCATTGTTTTTGTGCTATTATGTTTT
>JBBPBX010040071.1:12801-29559 GCA_038048925.1 Garcialebias charrua | reverse complement strand
AGCTGCTCCTACCTGGCTGTCCACGCCAGCAGCACCAGCTCCGGACCCGCTGGTCTCAACACCAGCTCTGGACCAGCTGGTCTCAACACCAGCTCTGGGCCTGCTGGTCTCAACACCAGCTCTGGACCTGCTGGTCACAACACCAGCTCTGGACCCGCTGGTCTCAACACCAGCTCTGGACTTGTTGGGTTTCGCCTAAGCACCTGCCTTGCTGGGTTTAGCCTCAGCACCTGCCTCGCTGGGTTTCGCTTCAGCACCTGCCTCGCTGGGTTTCGCCTCAACACCTGCCTCGCTGGGTTTCGCCTCAACACCTGCCTCGCTGGGTTTCACCTCAGCACCTGCCTCGCTGGGTTTCACCTCAGCACCTACCTCGCTGGGTTTCACCCTAGCACCTGCCTCACTGGGTTTCGCCCCAGCACCAGGGCTGGCTCGTACACCAGCACTGGACTCGCTGGCTCACACACCAGCACTGGACTTGTTGGCTCACACAGCAGCACTAGACTTGCTGGCTCACACACCAGCTAAACCAAGGCTGGTTTCCACACCAGCACCAAGGCTGGGTCTTGCACTAGCCAAACCAAGGCTGGTTCCCAAACCAGCTCCTAGGCTGGGTCTCGCCCCAGCCAAATCAAGGTGGGTTTCCGTGCCAGCACCCAGGTGGGTTCCTACACCTGCTATGCGGGGCCCTACACCAGCCGCCGACCCACCGGGTCCATCTGGAGTAGTATCTCTCTCTCTCTCTCTCTCTCTCTCTCTCCACAGACACTGCTCCCAAGGTGGTCCTGGGTCCAGAGGTCCTCGCTCCTCCAGAGGTCTTTGCTCCACTGGAGGTCTTCACGGCAGAGGTCCTCGCTCCACTGGAGGTCTTCACGGCAGAGGTCCTCGCTCCGCCGGAGGTCCTCGTTTCACCGGGGGTCTTCGCTCTCGAGGTCCTCGCTCCACCGGATGTCTCCACTCCTCCGGAGGTCCTCACTTCACCGGGGATCTTCGCTCTACCGAAGGTCTTTGCTCCAGGGGTCCTCGCTCCATCAGAGGTCCTCGCTCCATCAGAGTTCCTGATTCCATCAGATGTCCTCGCTCCTCCAGAGGTTTTCGCTCCACTGGAGGTCTTCGCTCCTGAGGTCCTCACTCCTGAGGTCCTCACTCCACCGGAGGTCCTCGCTTCACCATAGGTCTTAGCTCCACACGTCCTCGCTTCGCTGGAGGTCTTCACTCATCCGGAGGTCCTCGCTTTGTCTGGAGTCTTTGCTCCAGATGTCCTCACTCCACCAGAGGTCTCCACTCCTCTTGAGGTCCTCGCTTCGCCAGAGGTCCATGCTTTGCCGGGGATCTTCGCTCCCGAGGTCCTCGTTCCACCAGAGGTCCTCGCTCTACCTAAGGCCTTGGCTTCAGAGGTCTTTGCACCTCGTCCAGAGGTCTTCGCGCCTCGAGCTCGTCCAAAGGACTTTGCGCCTCATCTAGAGGCCTTCGCGCCTCATCCAAAGGTCTTTGTGCCTCATCCAGAGGTCTTTTCACCTCATCCAGAGGTCTTTGCTCATGAGGCCCTTGCTCTTCATCCAGAGGTCTTCGCTCACGAGACCCTCGCTCCTCATCCAGAGGTCTTCGCTCACGAGGCCCTCGCTCCTCATCCAGAGGTCTTCTCTTATGAGGCCCTTGCTCCTCATCCATAGGTCTTCGCTCACAAGGCCCTCGCTCCACATCCAGAGGTCTTCTCTCACAAGGCCCTCGCTCCTCATCCAAAGGTCTTCGCTCACGAGGCCCTCATTCACAGCTACAGCTGTCTCTGGGGTCTCATCACCTGCAGCTGTATCCTTTCCACTGGCCATAAAGGGACGGTCTCATGGTCGCCTACCGGAACCCTGGGTCAAGGGTGGATGACATCCTGGCCACCCGCCAGACCTCTGGCCTGTCGACGGACGGTCGCCAGGTCACCCCCCGGACCTTCAGCCCTGCCATGGCTGGTCTCCTGACCACCCACCTTGACTTGGGGGGGGGTCTTAGGGTTTCTGTGTTTCCCTTTTGTGTCCAGTTTATGTTACCCTACCTTTGTCTTTTTCTTCCCACTCTCCCTCCCAAGTGGATGGTGCTCTCCTTGGAATTTCAGGGGTCATCCCTTGAGGGGGGATCCTGTAGAGTTTCTTGGGTCTGGTCCATAGGCGTAGATCCTGGGGGGGTCGGGGGGGTCCGGACCCCCCCAATCTTGGGGAGATATAGATCTGTCCCCCCCAATAATTCAATAAAGGAAACCGTGTCTTTAAACAATATGAATATAAAAAGGCAAAAAAAGAGAGTAATGAGTGTCACTATTGTACTGATTAATAGTAGTATTAAGACTACTAAATACATGCCATTTAAATCAATATTATTGCTGATTATTATGCATAGTATATGAATGCAGTTTGGATAAACTTCCCTCTGTACATTTTGCATTACATTTCACTGTAAATTTGCCGACCCCCCCAAAATTGCTCTTAAAAAATGTCCCTGTTTATGGTCCCCTCCAATAATGAGATGAAATCTACGCCCTTGGTCTGGTGCATGTTGTGTTTTCCCCTCATGTTTACCAGTCCTTCCTCCTCCTGTGATCCAGCACAGTCACACCTGTGTCTAATCTTAATCACCGCAGGTGTCTGTCATTTCACCTTGTCAGTGTCTGTATTCAGCCCCTTGGTGTCTTGTCAGTTGTCTCTGGATTGTCCTGTCAAAGGCTTCATGCTCGTTCTCCCTCTTTATCTCATCCGTGTAAAAGTAAGTCTGCTGCCTCGACAGCTTTTTGTTTTGTTTATTCTTTTGTAAATAAACATTTTTACTTATTTTACCGGAGCCTCCTCATCTTCCTGCACTTGGGTTCGACTCAGAGACGCGATCATGATATTGAGCTGTTAATCAGCTGCTCCTAGTTGTAAAAACCACATTGTTGCCTTGGTTACACATCTTAACAAATGCCTAAAAGTAAAAAGGTTTCAGTAAAAATCCTTCCAGCTGCACAGCATCTGATACCAGAGGAAATAATAATCCAAAAAAAGCAATTTACACCCAGAAATAACATTTACATTTGTGGGGCATGATGGCACAGAGGTTAGAAAAGATGGGCCTGTGATCAGAAAGTTGCAGGTTCAACTCCTGGTACCATCTATATCAAAAAATGTGGGTGGAAAAGGTGAAACACCCACACCTGCCTCCATCCTCACTTGCCCCACTCTGGGTCCCTGAGCAAGGTCCTTAACCCCCACCATCTGCTCCCAAAAACAAGTCTCTCTTGAAAATGAGTTGTCGTGACTCAATAACCGTGTTTCCATCTATTTTCATTTCGAATTTTGAGCTAATTTTTGAAATCTCGCAAAAATGTAAATACAAATTAATGCGGATCAGAAGTGTTTCCATCAACTGGCTTGATGCGCATCTACCAGGCCACGCACAGCATCATTACATCAGACGTCAGCGTTACGCATGTCTACAGTAAACAGGAAGTAGCGGTTGAAAACAGAACCCGACCACACATCTCGGCAAAATGGAGAGAATATTTCAGGTATGTGTTGCTATCGGGCAAGTTGTATTTATTCTGTCATGCCAACTAGTTTTAGCGATGTTACATGTTGTCCGGAGCGGAAACAGCTGATCAGTCACGTGACGTGAATGTTCGCTACGGCAGAACTGAGTCGGCAAATCTGTTTCCATCTGTCGTTTTGCGCATCAGCTCTGTTTCGAAACCCCCAAAAACCACCTCAAGCGAGCGTATCAACTTTTGAGCGAATTAGAGGAAGTTAACTCGAATTTTGCCGTTTCCATTCAGTTTTTCTGATGCGATGCTTCAAAATGTGCATCTAGAAACCTTGATGGAAACACGGCTATTGAGACTACCTGTTTAAATAAAGCATAAATGAATAAAAAAACAAAAAGAAAAATAAACATTTGCACTCCAGAGTTGTAAATTAAAATCATCCCTTGATCAAAGGGGACAGAATTGTAAGCCAGATGGTAAAGGTTGTACACGTGCACACTGATGCAGGCAAAAATAAAGCCACTGTTTTGCCTTTGGCAGTAGGAGATTCCCTGAAAGCTTACCAGTATGCAAGAGACGGGTGCTCCTTCAGCACTTTGGTGGGAAGAGTTGGGAGTTTCTTCAAATCAGCTCGAGTGTTTTCATCACTGGACAAGAAGAAAAACAACAAAACTGATAAAATAATCAGCAGAGTTGAAATGCCTAGTGGTATTACCGGTATTTAGGCACCAAGGTCTTTTTTTAATGCTGCTGTTGGTGTCTGCGTAGAAAAGTGGCATGAGAAGAGCTCTGTCCTGAACTGACTCATGAGATTTGCTCTTTCTGCATCAAAATCAAACACTGAGACATAAAAGTTTTTATTTTCCTTTTAAAGTTGGCTAATTGGCGTGAAGTTTGCACAAAACAAGCCAACATTTTAAGCAACTTAAAAAAAAAACAAAGCCTGAGTCTTCCACAGATAGGCAGGTTGAAATACATTTAAAATGACATTTCACAGGACAAATCAAATTGTAAGAAGGTCCAGATGTGGCCCATGCTCCTCCAGTACGACA
Source organism: Garcialebias charrua (assembly GCA_038048925.1). Classification (NCBI taxonomy): domain Eukaryota; kingdom Metazoa; phylum Chordata; class Actinopteri; order Cyprinodontiformes; family Rivulidae; genus Garcialebias; species Garcialebias charrua. The sequence goes on along the minus strand of JBBPBX010040071.1, from coordinate 25,005 downwards.
CTGAAATCCATGCGAGATTCTGAACCACCATCAATGCAAAAAAAACCACTGAGGTCAAATCTTTGAGGAGAACGTGTTGCAGAAATATGTACAATCTGTGCCAAAGCACACAGATGTTGTTCTGATCCGAAGTATTTCTCCTGCATGACAATTCTTTCCACACTTTCAAGAAAAAAATAAACTCCACAAGTCAACAATCATCTTTTTTCTATTGACAAAATGCTGACATTGTTCTGCAATATATGGATAAATGAGGGTGAGCGTGAGAAAACTTGTGGCCTAACAGCTTCTTCCTCCTATCACCACACCTCATCATCCTCCCACACACACACCACTAATGCCTTAAAAGATGCCGAGGGTGAAACAACAGTGACCTAAATAACATCCATGATATTCAGGAACATGTCTAAATCATCTTGTTTCTGCAGTGGGTCTGGTGCAGGTGGCATCATGCTCCACCACCTGCAGCATTCTTCTGAACACAGCCAGCATTATATCCCTGCTTGATAATAGCCAGTGTGTGCATGTAAAGGTGTCTCTGCTCAGTGGTGACTTGGCTTCTATCAGCATTGTGAAATTCATTATCTGTCTGGTGCAAGCTTCCCAGCGCTCTGTGGTGAGCCTCACAAAGCAACACTATTGATTTTTGTTGTCTGCACCAGAGAAACAATAAGCGACCTATTGAACGTCTTCTCCAACAGCTCACTATTAACTCATCCTGCTGCTGTTAAATACTCTGCTCATCATGTGCTCTTACCTCGTGTAGTCTCCTTTTGCCTCCTGATAATTACAAAAAACAACGTCTTGTTAGATCAGATGCTTTTAGAAGTAGCAATTAATATACAGTATGCATGAGAGACCATTAAACGAGCGAACCTGCAGGGCATTTGCAGCTAGTCTGAAGATGTTCTCAGTTTCCACTTCAATCATCCCCTGGGAATCAGAAGGCAAAAGGAAAGAAGTGAGCAGAGAAAAATGTGTTTGCATTGCAGATACAACCAGAGAATATTCCTTTAGCCCCTCAATAACCTCTGCTTATTCACAAACTAAACTAAAGTTTGGTTGTTGTTTTTCTACGTTCTCACTCTGTGCACTTTACATTCCAGCCAGCAGAGTAAGAAATCTGTGCCCTGCAGCCACCGTCTGCTGGGCTGAAGTGCAGAGTTCAGAGACAGTGAATCACTGGAGAGCTTCTGAAGGAGAAACAACTGCAGCAAAATGTTTCTTTTTGTTGTTATTTTTAATATCATAAAGACAGCGAGCACACACTTACATTGTAGACAGCTGATGTTGCATTCAGGAAGAACAACTCCACTGTTATGGTGTCCTTTAGCTGTGTGATGTTTTCTAGATAAAACCTGTCAGAGATGAAAGCAAAGACTTAGGAAATAAAATTAAGACTTAAATAAGATTAATCATTGACCTTGTGAGTGTTGGTTCATGAAATCTTCATTTGTACTGTAAGTAACAGTGTTTTGAGGACATTTATGACATTAAGATACTGTGGACAGCTTATGAACAATTAATATCTTACTCGTTGCAGAAAGATCTTTAAACAAATGCAGTTTGGTGAAATAAAACCCAATAGAACAAATGAGCTAATGATTATAGCAAACGTAGTCAAAGACAAGAGGATTGCTGCATCTCAAAAAACTTATAGCAGTTTTTGCTAATGTTATTTTATAATTTTGCACCTGCTTCCTGTTTGCATTACATGGAGATTTGCATGGAGTTCTGTGGTTATTTAAAACCACAGATTGTGGCAGCAGCCAGCTGTGCACATGCATCTGATGAACTTGAGGCAGGAGTATCAAGATATTTCGGCCAAAACAACCATGCAAACTCAAAGACAGAGTAAAATGATGTGTGAACAACTGTGAAACTTTGGAGATTGTAAGATGGCAAAATCTGTTTTGGAAGTTAATCTATTTTGACAAACCATTATACTTTCATCAATGCAGTCTGAGCAGACCTATTTCCAGAGCAATTTTTCTACGTTAAAACAACTCCAATATTCTAACATTTTAGTGGTTTGAGTAAATGTTACCATCACAACCATTGTAATTTTGCATTGCACTCTTATGTCAGTAGAAGTATTATCACATTCCTGAAGTGGCCCCAGGCTGCTACCTCTCACCATTAATATTTTTTGCACTTCCATTTACCATACTTTTCACTGTATAAGTTGCACATTTTTGCATAAATTAGCATGCCCAGTGACTTATACAGCTAATAGACTTGTGTTATTTATTTATTTTATTTTTTTCCCCATATTTATAACCCAATTTTTGGCTGAGATCTAACAATTTCATTAATTCTGACATTGAAAATACTGAACACTACCATTTTCAGCAGCTAGAGGGCACTTGAGTAAAATAGCAAGCCAAGTGTGTCATTAATTGGTAAAAGAAGCTATTAATGAGACACTTGGCTTGCCATACCAAGCCACCTTCATCTCGCTCTGGAACTCCTGGAGCAAACGTCAAATCAGCTGCATTTTGCCTCACCGCCCAGGCGAAATGCAGCTGATTTGACCATTAAAGTGCATTTATTAAGTAAAAGTTCAACTGAGACACACCTTTACTATAACGTCGAGCAAATACATAATTGTTTTTAGGTGGTTATCTTGTTAAATTTTGAAGAAATGCATAGCGGGTCCTCCCTCTGCGTGCTCCCGCTTTTGCAAATCTGCTTTTGAAATGCAGCTGAAAAGTGCATTTATTAAGAAAAATTAGACTGAGACACACCTTTGTTACAATTTTGAGCAAACAAATAATTGTTTTTATGTGTTAGTCTTGTTAAAGTCTTCGCATGCACGCTCCTGCGGCCACCATTTGGCAACCAATTGATTTTTGAGACACCGGCCCACATTTCCGAGTGGTCAGCGGTGACGCATAATAGATGCGACTTATACAGCAAGTGACGTATTTATGTGTTTTTTCTGCTTTATTAGACATATTTGGACAGATGCAACTTATACGGCGGTGTGACTTGTACGGCGGAAAGTACGGTAATTATACATTTGTAAGTAAATAACTGTTCTTTTCCACAGAACCTCACTTTAAATGACTGAAATAACTTTTTAACAATAGTCTTGGGTGGATGAGTTGCTACAAAACTGTAAGAGCCAAATGTTTACCTGCCACAGTCAAAACATTATCATGTTAATCCTGTTCAAACTGTGTTGGTAATATGTGATGTCAGCCATGTTGTGCTTTCCACTATCAGATTACCTGACCAGGAAGTTCAGAGAAATGGCTCCAGCCTTCTTCGAAAAGTCGTGTTCAAGAACTCTGCGGTCCATCTGCAACCACTTACACTGACTGCTGCAGAGACAAACAAGCTGAAGTGTTAGAAAGCTGCTTCAATCTTTAATATAAAATATTACTTTAGCAAGAACAAGAACTTTGCATACTTGTCATCAAAAAAAGCAAGTCCGAAGAATTCCTTCTCTTTCAGGTTGAAGTGGGAAGACACTAAGTCGAGGAGCTCATACGACAGAAGCTTCGGCTGGAATGGAAAGATTTAGATGATAGTTTTAGTTTTAGGATGTCACTGTTTGATGAAATGTGTTAAAATGTATCTTCTGAACTGTCTGACAAACACTGAAAATAAAACACAGCGTACACCCCTGTGAAAAGGTCGTCTTGTTTCTCATCCTGTATGCCACAATGTTTTGAGCTTTTATCCATTTAAAACTTGTTACTTGTTTAAAACTTGAAACAACACATAAATTCTGTAAGAATAAAAATAGCTACCGGTAAATCTATTGCAGTACTGTACAAAGTCAGAGACCTATTGAATGATAAAGCTCTGTATTTGTTGTATAACACAATCATTGTTCCACACTTAATCTATTGTATTGATGTTTGGGGGAAAGCGTGTAAAACAATCACAAAGCCTATTTTTGTATTACAGAAAAGAGCTGTAAGAATTATCACTAGAAAACATTACTGTCATCCATCAAGTACATTATTTTATCAACTGAAGTTATTGAAGTTCCATGATTTGGTAGATTATAATATTTTATCAGTTATGTATAGGGCTCAGAATAACGCATTACCTTTAAATATCCAAATGCATTTTGTTAAAAGACAAAGTTGTTATAATCTTAAGGGGACAGAGATGTTTGTAAAACCACAATTCAGAACTAGTTTGAAGGGACGTTCTACCTCAATCCAGGGAATTAGATTATGGAATGGCTTGGAGAATGTAGTTAAAAATGCCAAGTCAATGTTTACATTTAAGAAAATGATCAAAACTAAATTGTTAAAAAAAATATATATGAAGTAGCGTAATGTGTATTGTATTAGTTAGAAAATTAGAAAGAGTTATTCATTTTGTTCTGTTACTGGAAGATTATTATTGTTTGAACTGATTGTTTGAAAAAAGGGGCAGCTATAATAAGATTTTTTTCTTCTTCCTGCTACCTTTCATTTTTTTATATTTTGTATGTTATTTATGGGATTGTTTTGTATTGTGTTTTTTGTTAAAAAAAATGTAAAATAAAAAAAAAAACAAATTTTATAAAAAAAAATAAATAAAAAAAACTGTAGAGTTTACCACCCAATGACTTTAAGCTCAGTCTACAAGTTATTTCACTCTCATGTGGATTTTACAACCATGGTTTTAAAGAAATTGGGACATGTAACACGTACAGTATATACAAATTAAATGCAAACATTTGCACATTTTGCAAACCCATTCTTTTTACAGTTTAACACAATAAACATTACATGTTGAAATAAATAATTTGTTTCTTTTTTAAATTTCCTTTCTTGTCTATTAAGGTCATTTTGAGTTTCATGGCAGAAACCCATCTCTAAACGATAGGGACAGGTGCAACACAAAGCTGTAAATGTAAGCAGTACAAATAAAAAACAGCTGAGGGAGCAGCTTAGTGAGGCTGAGGTTCACCTGCCTGCATGAACGTTGCATCTGAAAATAGTGGAACGATTTCAGAATAATCTTCCTCAGCAGAAAATAAGGAAGAATGTGAATATCTGTGAATATCTACAATTCCTATTATATTCATATGGAGGTTCTTTATTGTCATTCTCATCACATGTGGTACATGAGGTGGAATGAAATTGTGTACACAGGGTCCCAGTTACATCCAACAATAGCAAAAATATAAAGTATAAAAGAAACAGTAAATATCTAAGATATACACTAAACCACATGTGTCAAAGTCAAGGCCCGCGGGCCAGATCCGGCCCGCAAATTAATTATTTATGGCCTCCTGGATGATATTTAATTACTATTAGAAACGACCCACAGGCCACAGCCACCCGCTGGTGTTTTGCATGCACTAACACTACATTCCCCACAATGCAATGGTAGTAGGGGGCCGATCCGATCCAGAGTCGTGTCTCATGAACCCAGAGTACCGGCCTCACATCACATTCAGGAAATCCATTAGTTTGCAGCCAGCTACATGCGGACTCACTGTGAGTAGCACTTTAGCTAACAGCTAGCCAACTTTTCTTTGTAACATGTCCGCTGTGTGGAAATATTTTACACTAAACACCACAAGACAGCAACGTGCAATGTCTGCAGAGCCGTAGCATCACATTAAACCGCGGTCAAGTTAGTTTTACGTTGGACATTCGAGCTCTGGGGCTTCAGCGGGACGCCACTCTCGCTGAACCGAAACAGGGAGACCGACCGCGGCCAGCTGCATCCAGTCTGACCTGCTGTCTGACCGTCTCGTAGGAGGGACAGGCTGAGAGCGGCTGACCGAAATCAGAGTGCCCACCCCGGATTGAACAAGAAAAACACACCGCTGAAGCCACGGAGCTCAAATGTTCACCGATAAGTTGTTAAACTTCATCATAATTAATGACCAACAGCTATCAGCTGTAGAAAATGAAGGATTTTCACACAGCTTGATACTTGCAGCCAACAGTAAACAATCATTAAAAAAGCATATTAATTAAAATTCATAAGAAAACTGTATTAAAAAACAAAATGAAACATAAACAGCTACATTATTAAACAATGTAAAATGCTAAAAGCAGGAACATGTCTGTGTTGATTTATGCCACGAACTTAGCAGATGTAATGCTATTTAATATTTTATTTAATTCATTTATTCATTCATTCAAAAGAGACTAAAAAAAACAAATCCATCAAAAAGAAAACACTGAATGAAAAGTGTACAGAAAGAAGAAAAAATTATTATACCTCCCCCTTATAATAAACATTGAACCAGTCAGGCCCTTGGCTTGTAGCAATTATTTTTTTTGGCCCTCGATGTATTTGACTTTGACACCCCTGCTCTAAACAAAATGCCTAACTAGTTACGCTAAAAGATATCAGATATATGCTAAACACTAATTATGCAAAACAATACACTGAACAACAGCAGCATGAACATGAGTCTTTGTCGTATGAATGACTGAACACAGCAACATGAAATAATCAGCAGCACATAACAGTCAAAGTTGCATTACAGTGATAATCCTGGTTAGATATTCATGAGTCTAACAGCTTCAGGGTAGAAGCTGTTCCTCAGTCTAGTGGTTCTACACTTAATGCTCCTCAACCTTCTGCCCGAGGGAAGTGGGGCAAAAAGTGTGTGTGTGCTGGGTGAGTGGGGTCCTTCATGATGCAGATGGCCCTCTTCCTGTACCTGGAGGTGTGGATGTCTGTGATTTGTTATAAAATATGGGTTTATGAAATCTGCAATTCACTGCCATCTGTTTTACAATTTACACAACAGTCAAATTTTTCTTTGAAGAAATTTTTTTTTTTTTTATGTTTTATTATGTGGGAGCATCTGTACCTGAACCAGCAGCTCCAGCTTCCTGTCGTCCAGCAGCTGAACTTGACACAATCTGCCCTCAGTCATCTGAAAAAAAGAGGAAATTCAAGACTTGTGACACATGCTGTGAGCTATTCATAATCACAAGGAGCAACGACACCGTGAGCCTGTATGTTTGATCACCGATTTATTACCACAATGACAGCATGACACCAATAAAACCATATAAGTCTTACAATATTTCATAAATAAAGAGGCGAGGCAACATATGGTTACAACACTTCCTAACCAAAGAACCATGTGGTTGATGCACTGATCTAATTAAAAACACGGCCATGTTAGTAACAATAAAAGCATTGTTTCAAGGATTTGTAGTCATAGTGACTAGAAGAAGGATTTAGAGTTGTGCTTTTGGTCTCTGGGCCTCACCACAGTAAGATTATGGTATTATTATTTACATCATGGCCTTACATCTAAATGGTTTTCAGTTCAGATTGTTACTTGGTGGAAATGATTATTTCTTACTGTAAAGTGATGATAAAAAGGATTAGAGACTTGTAATAAAGTCAGTTATGTTTATTTCCTCAATACAGAATAAAAAAAGACAATTCATGGTAAATATGGGACCATCAGGAAATAAATGACATCAGATGCTCAGTTTTCATCATCTGCCTCCACAAAAGCAGGGCGATCATGTGATTGTGGTGTGTGTGGGGTGGGGTGAGTGTGTGCATGTCTGTTTCCTAGCTCAATTTCTAACGCACCATTAAATAAATTTTATCGAAGCGCTCAAAAATCTTACATCTAAAACTGAATTTTAACTTTGTGGGTCCATCAGATTCAAGATGGCCGCCAGAGCTAATTGATCCACGCTAATGCAAAAATGTCCGTAACTCCGTCCTTTTGTTAAATATTGAGCTAAACTTTGGTGTTGGTTTTTAGAAGCTCTTGTGAAGTGTTTATTGGCTGTTTATCTATAAGTGATTAACTTATGGAGACAACCAAAGTCAAGATGGCCGCCAGAGCTACACAGGTAATCAAACCTATAGCAGACACACAACGGCTACAACTCAGTCAGTTTTACAGATATTTAGGTAAAAGTTGGTGGATAAGATCTTTATTTTAAAATATTGTCACACAAGGTGATGTATACAGGTACTGTATTCCTTTAAGGATGCCACTTTCATTTAACAAATTAATGTGTTTTGATTAAAATATACAGAGGATTTGTCTGTGCCTCTTATAACTTCAAAATGAACAGAAGCAACTTTTGTTGTGCTTTAAGTTTTGATGTGGGCTTTATTTAAAAATAACTTTGCAGATTCTGATTCTGACAGCTTTGTGCTAAAAATAGAGGAGCTAATCATCCAGTCATTCTGTCCACACTGCACAGGATTGAGTCTTTACTCACTGATGACAAGAGCTACTAATGTAACAAAAATACACATTTCATCACCACTCTCTTTCCATCGTCTAAGCGTCATGTTTCAAACAGGGAGCAACCTCTAAGTTAACACAGACGTTATAATTTATAACTGTGTCACAGCCTATGGTGTCGAACTCATTTACTAAAAGGAGCCAAAATGTAAAAACTTTGTCCGAGCCATGGGCCACTTTCAGCTGAGACAGGAACCGATCAGATACCTTGTATATTTTCTTGGTTGCAAGTTTACCAAGAGTTTGATGTGTCTAATTTGATGCTCTATTACTCTTTCCACATCCGAGTCAATAATTTTCATTCATTCATTCAACCTTTATTTATTTAAACAGATAAATCACATTGAGCCTCGAAGACTCATTTGCAAGTGAGATCTGTTGGACAGACAATACAAGTGGTGAAAAATGACACATAGGGTTTGGAGACAAAAAAAATATCCTAACATAGATTTGATTTCTGCATGCAGATCAAAAATGTGGTGATGAAAAAAAAGTCTTGCACACAAGCACATAATGACGCCGACATTACGCAGAAGAATAATGACAGAATTATCAAGCCAGTTTTCTGGCTTCAAATTTAGCCAGCTACTAAGAGAAGCCTACCCGTATTTTCCGGAATATAGGTAGCTACTTTTTATCATTTTTGCATGCCCTGCGACCTATATTCAGGTGCGACCTATTTATGGCTTTTTATAAAATAAGCTGATTTGTAATCATTTATTAACAAAAATTAAACTGAGACACACTCTTACAATAATGTCAGCTAACAAATATATTTTTTAGGTGTTTATCCTGCTAAAATTATTCATTTATTAAAGAAAAGTTCAGCTCAGACACATATTTGCTATAATTTTTATCAAACAAATAATTGTTTTTAAGTGTTAATCTTCTTAAAAGCCTTGCTGTGCGCTCCTGTGGCAGACATTTGCAGCAGAGCTAAACACGGTCCACATTTTGACGTAGGTGCGACCTATATATGGATTTTTCCAATTCTTTGGCAATAATTGGACAATGCGACCTATATTCAGGTGCGACCTATATTCCAGAAAATACGGTATACTAAATGATGTATTTGTCGAGTTTTTTAAACACAAAATCTTAGAAGAGATACAATATTTTACATTTAAATTGTCACCTTGGGGGCCCAGATGTGGCCTGCGGATCTTGAGTTTAGTCTCTATAAAGTAAGGCTGACCATCTGGGGAACATGGAGAGAAATCACAGAGCCACAAACATGTCACCCTGAGGTCAACCAGTTGAACAGAAACAGCTCTCAAACCACAAAAAAAGGAGAAAAGTCCACAGCCTGAGTTGACAGAACGAGGTTGATTGCGACTTCTTGGAGAGAAGCGAGCAGGTACTGTACCTGGAACACGTCTTCAGGGACGCTGCAGGTGGAGATGCATCCCTGACTGACTCTCATGCTTTCAACAGTTTCCTGTGAGATCCAGAACATATAGACCACTGCTCCTACAGCTGAGCACCAACTGTTTGATGCTGGAGAGCAGCGGGGCGGCCAGACCTTTGCTGTGAAGGCTTAGTGTGAATCAGCAGCTGACCAGCAGTCAGAGCAGGCCTGGCTGAGACAGCCTCCTGACCTGACCACACTTTAGACTTGACCTAAAACTTACATTTGCTCATTCGTAGCTAAGAGTAAAAGCTAGAACCATATTAGCTGAAATCGTAGACAAAATCTAAATATAGCAAAAACAAAACGTAAAATTAGCACAACTGTAGCTAAATGCTAAAGTTGGCTAAATCATAGCTAAATAGGTCAAACTAGCAACACAGTAGCTACCGGTAAAAGCTAAAATTTGGCCAAACTGACACTACAAGCGGAGGGGTGGCACAGAGGTTAGAGAAGGTGGACCAGTGATCCGAAAGTCACTGCTTTGACTCACCGGACCAACAACATCAAAATGTGGGTGGGAAAGGTATTAATAATGATAATAATAATAATAAATTCAATTTATACCGCACTTTTCATTAATAAAAATCTCATTAATAAAAATCTCGCCTGCCTTCACCCTCATTTGCCCCACTCTGGGGCCCTTGAGCAAGGCTCTTAACCCCCAACATCTGCTCCTAAACAGGCCTCTCTAGTCCTCATGACTCAATGACCTGTATAAATAAAAGTTAAATTAAAATAAAACATTTTTTTATTGCGTCTTAATTTGAGAAATATGCGTCAGACGGAGCTAAGCGGGCGAGCGTGTGTGTGTGTGTGTGTGTTTCTGTAGGATTAGCAGAGTACCTCATGGTAAATAAATGGTAAATGGAGCTTCCTTATATAGCGCTTTCCAGTCCCCTATGAGGGGCCCCAAAGCGCTTTACAGCACCAGCCATCCACCGGTAGCAGTAGTCTGCCATACAAGGCGACAGCCAGTCCTACCGGGAGCAACTCGGGGTTAAGTGTCTTGCCCAGGGACACGACGACACATGGTGAGGGCACTCGGGATTCGAACCTCCAACCTTCCGATCGGGGGACGACTGCCATTACCACTACACCATCTCGTCCCTCATGAACCAATGAACAGATTTTACTGAAACTCTTTGAAAGTAATCAGCACATCAGCAACTAGTTGTTTGAGTTAACCACATCCAACATGGCCGCCACAACTCAGCAAACACAAACCTGCCAGTTTTACACTCACTGTACTAGCATTGGTTGTGGTAGCAGCAGGGTACTGCGCTTAAGCAATAACTGATCACACGAGATCTGTTTTACAAGCTTTGCTTTTAACTACTGGAGTCAGTTATGTCTGTTAGCAAAATATCTCCTGAACCAATGGATGTATTTTAGTAAAACTGTCAGAAAGCTATCACTGGATGTATAAATAAAACTCATTAACTTTTGGAAACAAGGAGGCCTCCACAACTAAACAACTTCAGCCAACACAACGTTGCCTATAACATAACCAAATTAACAGATTCCTTCCAGGAACACTAAGCTCTTAGTTTTTACTGAGTGATGGCAATGTGCCGTCCATATGATGTTTTATCAGAGAGTATAACAAAGACAGGAAGTCCAGATGCATGCTCAATAACCCAGGTAGAAAAATCTAACAAGGTTAATCTGTCCAGAGGACCTGACTTAACCTTGTTAGATAAAGACAGGAAGTGGTTCAACTTTGCATTTTCTTTACTATTCTGTCTCCTGCTGTCAACCTAAACTATTTAGAAATTGCTCCGCTGTCTGAATGAGATGAATCTTAAGAATGACCTCATCTGAGCACGTTTCTCTATCGCTCTTCCTGGATGACACATCTGTTTCATAACCAGCAGCCATAACATTTGATTTCAAGGTCTAAATTAAAAGTGCACATTGAATAAATCCAATAAATCTGAAGTGGGTCTGCTTGTTACAGTCTCCAGTGTATAATCAGATCCATTCATGACAGTGGGGTCACATATGCTGTGGACTCACCACTAGATGGTGCACAGATGATTATGTTTTGAACTGAAGGTACTAGTGCAAATTGGCTTCTTAACACTAGGAATACCAAACATATGTACTTGTACATATTTTACATATAGCTCCCATGGGAGACTGTAAAATGACAGATTGAGGAATTTGCATTCCATTAGGTGTGTGTGACCCCCTGGGGCTGAAGTCTTTTGTGTGCTCAAAACATCCCCCCAGTAGCATAAACAAAACATCTCCCCCATATTCCAACAACAACATTCCTTCTGTAGGTTGAAAGTGCAGCTTTTTACAACACAGACCAAACTTTTGGAGATGTTGATGACTCTTTGCAAATGTCAACGCTAGAAACTTCAGTTTATTTTATAGATACTGTATACGTTTTATACTTTTTATACTACTATGCAAAAACTCAGGACAGTATTACACTTTTATTATTTCATTTTATGCTTATGTTCATTGGGTGTTTGGTGTTTTAGGGGTGTTTGGTGTTTCAGTGTTGGTGTAAATTTTCATACTTTTATACTATTATGAAAAAACTCAGGACAGTGTTACACTTTTTTACTATTTTACTATT
>JBBPBX010040070.1:4322-29560 GCA_038048925.1 Garcialebias charrua | reverse complement strand
AAATTTGCAAGAAAGTGAAATCATCAATCAAGTGTAATGGTGTTAATTTAGTTGATTTATTTTAAATAAATGGTAGTGTCTTTGGCATACCAAACTAAGTTAACGTTTCCATTGTCACTCTATGGCTTCTGTTTTACTTATCCATCATAAAGATCACAGAAATATGGGGTAAACGGAAAAAGAAAATAATCCGTGAAATTACTATTCAATCTGAATAAGTAAATTAATTAAGGTAAAGAGGTCAGTATTAATATTGACCTCCTATATATCCTTTACAAATTAATAAATGGCAAATGCCATTTTGTGAAGCCAATCCTAAAAACGCTTTTTCCGAAGATGAGACTTGTTTGTTTGTTTGTCCTCTCTGTATGCCGAGAAAAAGAAGACGCGGGAAAATGCGCGGGAAATTTGAAATTTGGTTCCCTATTGGCTGCCAGGCAGGGAGGCGGTCACATGAACGAGAAGTGAAAGTTAAAGTCACGCGATATTTTAAAACCGAGAACAAGGTCTCTTCTTCATTTCTTGGACTTCTTCATTAATTGGTGCAAACAATCAAAACTGGTTCTGAACACAAACAAAACAAAAGAAATGACTATTGACTTCAGGAAGCTTCAGTCATTCTCTCCAACAACCATCAATGGAGAGAAGATTGAAACTGTCTCGTGCTACAAGTACCTGGGCGTGGTTCTGGACTGTCACTTAAAGTGGGACTCATGGGCTGACCTTATTTGCACTAAGGCTCAGCAGAGGATGTATTTTTTAAAGAAACTGGGTACTTTTAGAGTCAATAACTCAATGCTTTTAATGTTTTATTCTGCTTTTATTGAAGGTATTTTAACGTTTTGTAACATCTGTTGGTTTGGCAATGCTACAGAGGCTCAGAAGAAATCCTTGAGAAGTATAGTAACTACAGCCAGCAAACTGTTAGGGACCACTCTGCCAAGTATGGAAAAGATATACATGGACAGAGTTATGAGGAAGGCAAACAAGATTATAGCAGACGACACACATCCCCTAAGATCTTCATTTGAGTTGCTTCCTTCAGGGCGAAGGTATGGCCTTCCTTTATTCTCAAGAAACAGAACAAAATTTTCTTTCATACCACAAGCAATTAAATCATTAAATAATACTAAGGTATCATGAATTACTGAGCTGAAACACCTTTGCTGTAATGATGGATGATGATGTCATGTATGTATGTATAAGTATGTCCTTTATGTCAATGCCTGCTGACAAATGTTGCAAATTAATTTCCCTAAGGGGACAAATAAATCTATATCTATCTATCTAAGGTAGCTCTCTCGGTTAGCTCATCGGAAATAACATGGCGAAACGTCGAGGACCTTATCAAAGATATTTGGAGGATTACAAAGCAGAAATTCCAAGAAGTACCAGGCACAGATGGAAATCAAAAGTAAGTATCAGAATGAAGTCTGCAACGATTTCATGTTTAATGTTTACGATCATAACACATCACCAGCAGCCTATAGCCTAGCTAGCTAGGCTGCTGTGTGGTTAGAATTTCACATGTCTAATGCATTAGTGTTCATTTGCACTTTTATATCGTTTTGCTGGTCTAATAATAATAATTAAAAAAAGATTTTAAAATAAAAAGAACACTTGTCTGAAAATGTCAGGCTGAAATACAATATTTTTAAGCTCTTACCAAGTGCAGCAATAAAGAGTGATGCAAAAAGGACAAATACCGTATGCTGATAGTACAACTGTATTTTATTTTATTTTTTATTTTATTTTTTCCCCCTGGTAACTTGTCTTATTTTATTTCATTGTATGCCTTGTTATGCTGTTATTTCTTGTGGTGTTTGTTATATTTGCTTCATTAAAAAAAAAAGAAGAAAGACAAATACCTGCATTAGGTTCAGCTCTCACAGCTGCAGAGGAGGAGGAAGCTGGAGGATGAAATGTTGATTCTTAAATTTGTGTTACTATACTGTATATTTTTATAAAACTAATCGCAAATTAAAGTCAGTCTGTATTAGTACATGTGTTTAGAATTTCACGTCCCATAACGTTTTATCTGTCTCAAAAGGAATAATTTTAAATGCAAAATAGTTTAATGATTTCTCAGTTTGTTGCTGTATTTAGTGCATTATTTTCTTATCAGCTGGCCAATATTTTGGTGTGGGCCAGAATTTTTTTTTATTATTAATTTTAGTTTCTTTGTTTTCTTGTTTCTATGTTTAAAGTGCATTCAGTATGCTCATGGACAATAAATGATTAGAGTTATAACTGATGTTAACACTTTACCTTTACAGGGCTGTGCAGAACTACAGGACAACATGCAAGATCTCAGGGATCAGTCTGTTGCTTCCCACAGAGATGTTAGAGATGGAAGGTCCTCCACTCAGCAGGTAATGATGACATGAGCCTGGTTTATATTTTGAGTAGTTGATGGAAACTTTGTCTCCTGCTGATGTTAATAGATACAAAACTGAACTTGAAAGTGTAACTGTTAGATTTTGGCCAAACCTTGATTTTGTGGTCTCCAAGAACAACACAAATATATGCTTGTAGTACGGTACGGTACATGCATTTCCTTTCATATCCACCACTACACTAATAATAGCATTTTTACTTTGACACTACTGCCTCACTTTCTGTAATGTTATCCTCAGCAGAGTTGGTCTGAAGCAAAACCGTTTTTTCCACTCTGTACCGACCTATTCAGCATGCAAGATTGAGCCAAAGCTCTTTTGTTTATATATACTGTATATATATGAATATATATGATGTGTGTGTGTGTGTGTGTGTGTGTGTGTGTGTGTGTGTGTGTGTGTGTGTGTGTGAATGAAGGAATTTCAGTTTGGGTGTTCAAATGAGCCAGGCGTCTCTTGAAGCAAATAGATTTATTGAAAAGATACAGGTTAACAGAAAAAGCAGACAATCTATTGATCAATATGCATACGATCGGATGATTCGTTGAACCGACCTTTTCGCTCGAAGTCTGCCCAAGGAATGTCAGTTTGCTGCTCTGGTCTGAGATATCATAAAATGTTTTGAACTCCTCATTGGTCAGAGGAGCTGCTATCAGTAGTTGCTAAGGCAACTGAGATTTATAGAGTGCCCAAGGTCTTCTTCTTGACTGACCTGATTGTGTGTGCCTCTTTGTTTGAGCCTAAGTTTTTAGAAGAGTTTAGATTCAAACTAGTTTCCTTCGACCTTTATGTTTCACCTGTTGCACCTTTTAAGTGGCACATTCTGTGTCATGAACTAAGTGTCTGTGTTTATACTATGAACTAAGTGTCTGTGTTTATACTAAAGATGTACCTGTTCTTTCAGTCAGATCCTGTGTCTGCTTTGCCCTTCCTCCCTGTGGGGGGGAAGGGCAGATGTCGGCCTGAGAGTTGCTTCGAGCTGCAGGTCTGCTCAAACTGCACACCGGTAAGATTAAAGTTTGCACAGTGCATTTAAGCATCTAAACATGATTGTATTATGACCTTTGATTACATGAAACACATTTGTGAACCTTTGATTACTTGAAATATAGTTATGTATGAATATACCTTTGTGATTACATGAAATATAGTTATGCATAATACGTATATAATGGTGCTTCCTTCTTCACTCCCTCTCTCGACCGATCAAAAGATCGGTCGAAACCAACAGCTGAACACCATGTGGGCCCCCCGAAGAGGACCTCAACCCCAACACCACACCAAAATCAAAATCAAGGCAAGGTAATAAACTTCCCAAACTCAACTAAGTCCAACCCAAAGCCCCATCTGACTCCAAAAAACAAAAACTAATCACCAAAACCAAAACACTGTAATCAATCAACTGCCAAATGTAACTAAATCCAAACAAACCTCATCTGACTCCAACACCAACCATTAACTAAACACAAAAATGAAAAATCACCAGCTAGAGTCTATATCAGCGTAATCTAGGAAATCATAAAAGGTTCAAACGCAAACACCATCCTCACTGCAGGTATTTAACACACAAAATCAACCAAATCTACCGCAACCTCCATCTGACTCCACAACTAATCATTAACTCACCACCAAAACAATAATCACAACCTACAAACCATCCCCACCGGACACAAGCGGGTAAATGTAAGCATCCCTGTAACCCCCTCGTTGGAGTGCACTGGCTGACCCCTCATCAACTCCACAGGTGTCTGGACTCGGCCAACTACATGTGAACCCTCTCATCCGGCAGAGATGTGCGTTTGGCCGCACTCCGACTCCAAAATCAACCCACTAGATCAACGACCAAACACACCAATCACATCCCAAACTGACCCCATTAATAATCAACTAATCTATTAAAGAATAAAACCCCTGCCAGTATCTGTACCAGCCTAATCTACAAAATCATAATATAATCATCACTGCGACGCCATCATCCCACCTCAAAACAGAAATAAAACATGAAACACACCGGAAAACTACATGATATCATAGAAGTAATGTGATTATCCCAAAAGCAAGAACTCTCCATTCCATCACCAAACATCCCCCGCCCCTACAGGTATCTGTTCTCTGCCAAATACAGGTGAGTTTGTGCAGCAGGCGATGGCCTGTACCCCGCCTGCATCAGGGGAAACACCGTCCCAACATCATCCACCTCCTTAGGAGCAATCATTTTCAAGATCTTCCCCCGTGCACAAGGTGTCACACACCCCATAAATAGGCAGAACAGAACCAGAATCGCTAGTGGCAAGGCCACGAGCTTGACCAACACCTCAGGCCATGACCCTGTCGTGAACCAAGACAGTGCACGCCACAGCCCTGTGTGCGCCTCCTCCGTCTGATGCTCCTGAAGCTCTCTCAGATGGCGCAGGGCCACTGTCACCCTGACCTGTGGATCCGAAGCAGACTCATCAGGTATGAAGGTACAGCAGGTGTTATTATCAATCATCTCACACACTCCATTAATAGATGCCTTAAACAAATCCAACAGCAATTTATGATGTAAAGACACAACATACATGGCCCACCGCTCTGCAGAGGTGGTCCCTATCGCCTGCACCGACTCATAAATGAACATCCCAAATTGGTAATCTAAAGATTCCATGTGCAACAGGTGGTCCCCGACCTTTGCTCCCGGGAAGAAGCTACGCTTCCATTCCACTGGGACCTCTGAACCCCAAGAAGACTCGAGCTGACTGACGTCAGAAGTCTTTGATTGTCCCACATAGTGAGAACCGTTGCTCAAAGACACCAGGTACGACCCCTCTGTAACCGCAACAGGTGCACAGCACCCAGTCCAGTTCACTGGCAAGGTCAAGAATACCTGATGTCCACACAGCCAAGCCAAGTCCTCAACCGGATACGTACCATTGCTGCTAGGCACACTCATGAATTCCCTGCCCGGATGGTACACCGCTCTGCACCTCTGCTCAGGGAGTGACCCCACTACCACCTGATATGAGTCCTGATGATGGACGCGGTGCACACAGACAGGAAACCGTCCGCTGGATGGCCATTCTACAAATTGAGCTAACACCATCGGGTGTGATAATGTACTCAATTTGCACCACTTAGGCTGACATTGCAGGTGCTCCATGTAGAATCCTCTGGAGCTCATCTGCAGAACACAAAATGATAACATCCGGTCAAGAGGTTTAAACTTCAAAGGTAGCTGCGATTCCGCGACAGGGAGTGGGGTACAGATGTAAGAGTCAGACCTGTGACGGCTTCTGGCCAAAAACTGCGCATACCTGTACCAAGAGTTCCTCTGAAAGACTTCAGAAAAATTCATCGATAGATGACCAGCATCCTGTACCTGCGTCCATGTCCCCTGCATGAGGACATCTCTCTCGCTCCTCTGATGAGGTACAGGATGACAGCTTGGATGACCTGGTATCACACAGAAATATTCCAACAACAAAATAGTGGAAACTATAATCACTGACCCCACACCTGCAGCTACTATTAGCCTCTTCTGCCCCTCAGCCATGCTCGATGTAGTTCGAAATTCTCTACAGTGTCAAACTTTAAACCTTAGAATGTGATGAAACACAACAGAAACACAAATTACCCCCTTCTCATTAAAATCTGCAGAACCTGAAAAAGAAAATACACATGAAAAGCAGTGTGGAAACCCAACCATCAAACGCATGCACAGTTTACAAAATCTTCGTCTTGTAATTTATAATTATTATAAGTAATTTTTCTTTTAATCTTTATTATTCAGGAATCACTGGAACCGCACCTGTAAAAAATACATCCTCACAATGAATAAATCACTCACCCATTGAATTTTGAACCAGGAATATGAAAGTGGTCAAAAACCTCTAATATTTTATGATTTAACGCTGAAATTGAAAAATGTAACTCCAAACCCTTGAAAGTTAGACCTGGAAACGATGTGTTGTTCTGCTGAATTCTAATTTTAAATATAAGTAAGTCTAATTGATAAAAGGTAAAAGTTAAAGTGTAGCATCAAATTGTTGACCTAAACCAATTCTAAGATAAGAAATGGTCAGCAATTTTATATTAAAGGTGAAATCAAATATCTAATCCTAAATGTGTGACCTTTAAACTGTGTGATTTAAAATTTAAATTTTAAAATATTGATGTTTCAATAATGCAAAATAGAAACCTCTGTAAAGTTTAAAACACTGTGTCAGTCTTTCTGAATCGATTTGACCCTCTGCTTTCTGTTCTGTTTAGATTTTCGTGGAAAGCTGTTTTCTTCAGAGGTTACCACCCTTTTTTTGGGCTGCAGATTGCTGCTGATTATTGCCAGTGGGTTTTGTTCAATTTCCCTTCCCCTGGCGTGCAAAACTGCCCCTGACCCAAAAGGAATGGTCGACCCCCTCTTTTATGCTCCTCTTGATGTGGCCTGCCTTGTTGAGTTTTGATCATGCACTTGCTATTCTCTCTTTTTCTCTCAGTGCAACAAGGTGGACAGGCCTGGCACCAGGGGGAACTGTTTCCCTATCGTTCTGGTGTCCTTGCAAACACAAGCACAAAGATGCTCTCCAGGAAGACAGGTGTTTTCAGGAAGGTTCAGGACTCGAACCACCAGAACACCACGTGAACAGATGACTTCCACGGCAGAGGAAGTGAAACGATGAAAAGGTGTGCCCCACACCTTCCTCGAACCCGATTTCAAGGATGAAGATGCAGGACAGCCCACCGCTCTCTGTGGACCACTCCCTCCAGGTGCAAAGCCGACCCCGTCAGCTGTGCAACTCCGATAAAGCTGGCTCCCTCGATGTGATGAGCTTTGAAACCCCTTTTCCGGACCCCTCTCTGGCCGTGGCTCTCCCTCTCTGGCGAGGAGCAAGTGATGTTTGCCTCGACAGCTCAGCTGTGCGCACCTCCCCTTGGCTCAGGCCACTCTTTCCTAGAGGCCACACAGGTGTCAGTGGACCCTCCGGCCACGTTCAGGCTTTGCACTCTCAGGTGTAACGGTTCCCAGAGTCTGTAGATGGAAGCTGGACAGACAACTATTAGTCTCTCAAAATACATCATATGCGACATTACAACAACCCTTGTCCCCTATCTACAGGTGCCCTCAGCCCTAACGGCCATTTTATAAAGCCCCAAGTAAATTAATTTTAGTCTGTGCACAGATTACAGCCAATTTTTCACAAATATACTAACATGTTGAGGCCTAACGTATTTCTAATATTCCTAGATTCGCATTGCTAAAATGTGTACCATTATCTGATCTAATTTTACAGGAAACCCATGACATGGAATGTAATAATTGATTAAAAAAATTTTTGGACCGATTTTGTCGTCTTCTCTTTTAAAATTTTATTTTTATTTTTCAGCCCCTTGTCAGCCGGTGAGCGCGGCACACCAACCATAAATTTCTGAACCTTTCACCGATTCGAGCATGTCTGTACGACCAATTATTATCTCATGACCCGGTGTCATCATGGTCGAAAATTCCTAGTTCGCGCGACCTCCTCGTCTGTTGAATCTCACGCAATGAATGCACGGCGCAATGTTCTGATCAGAAAATTTAAATGTGTGTGTGTCACCAGCTGAAATCCCCGTCAGCTGGTGTGCTCCACACTCTCGAGTTGCTGCTCCTCCAAATCTTCTTCTTTTTCCACCTTCTGGATGGTCCACCCACACCGTCTTCTCTTCCTTGAGGATCCGCCCCTGTTGACAGCAAGCCGCAGAGGCCTCATCCCATCTCATGGCCCTCTCTTCTTCTGGAGTGACCATCACCATATGACGTCAATTGATGTATCCCGATGCTCTTTTTCCTTCCAAATCAGCTTGACAGTTACATTCCTGATGTGTATTTATCGCCTGTGTGTTGGTTTTGTCAAAGCTGTGATACCACATCGCACGTCTGCTTCCTTTGTCTCCCTTTGCTGTCCAAAACCCTCTCTTGTCCACTGAACGAGCTTAGTTAGTGCTGCAGCCAAAGTTCACACAGAGCCCTGCGTCCGCCCTCGGCGCTGACTGTGTCCCTCTTTCTGCTTCAAACCTATCATCGCGTCAAAACACTGATATGTCTGAAGCCCCTCACCAAACCAGCACTATCGCTGCTCCGCTTTTCTGTCCACAATAACCATTTTTCTCACTGACCACCACGTGCTCCTTCTGTATTTCCTAATTTATTGATCTCGTTGTACCCACCAGACTCCTGCCAATGCCTCCCCTCGAGGAGAAATGCCATTAAATATTTAACCTTTAAACCTAATATGAATAATTGAGGTGACACCAATTTCACCTGTGAAGATATTCACACACTCATTTTCCTGTAGGCCTCGGGATGAGAGCCTTGTTATCTTGTTTTAGGGCCTACTGGGATGGGGAGAAGCAGACAAACAGAACTCACCGTTCAGTATTAATCTATTAATCCTGTGGCCTGCGGTGGCCTGTTCTATGTGTCATCATTAAATAATGCACTTTACGTTTGGCCCTGAGACTGAGGCCCCAATGTGACCCCACCGATTCGAATGTGAGGCCGACGCCTTCACGGGTTGCTGGAATGAGTGACTCGTGACAGCTGTTTCACATGCTCATGCTCTGATCGTGTGAATTTGTCCATTTGTCCAGCTTAGGTCAGCTCCAGTGTCCCGCCCCTTTTTTCTGGGTGGCTTTCTCTGCAGGATGCCCCAAGTCCTGACTTCACTTGATTTCACGTTGTGTTTGCTGACTTTGACATCTGTTTGTGTCCTGGACTGTTGTTTTGTTCAGGTCGTAGCCTTGAACTATGGTTGAGGAAGTTCATGGACATTCTGGTGTTTGAATGACAGTTCTTTGCTTTTTCCTTCAACTGTCTTTGTGTCCATTCATGAGTGAGAGGTCTCGCTCCCACTTCCTGTCCGCTGTCGCTCTCAGAGTCAAAATGAACCATGTAGACGTCAACTTTATGCATTCAAATCCAATGGAGCCATCACTGTTCCCCCAATCTCCTGACAAACGAAAAGTTTCGTGCATTTTGGTTGAATCCTAGCTCATGGCAAATTACATTATGTGTGTGGTAATAAAGAAATCTGCCTGTCTCTTGCTCCATTCCCACCAGCTTTGTGCTGTTAGGCTGTGAAAGAAAAACAAATTAATCTAACGCCCTTATATTATTAAACCAAAATTCAAAAGCTATATTTGTTTCATTCGGCATTTGTCTCCAACCAAAACACATCTCGCAGGGTCTGGTCTGCACAACGGGTTTTTTACCTCTAATCTAAAGTCCAAAAGCAGGAAAAAATAAATTTACATCAACTTTAAAGTTCACTGAACCTCAACCCGAAACTGTCTCACTTCTCTCTAGAACTCTCGTGTTTGCCTAATTGGTGAATTGCTGACCTCTTAAAATTTCCAAAATAAGTTTTTTTGCTCTATGGCTGATTTCAAGATAAATGTTTAATCTCGCCTCACCTTCATCTTCTCTCTGATACTTCCACAACCCCTCTCTGTGGCCCCCCTTCTCTCCTCTTGGGGCCTGAACTCGCTCCCTCCATCTCCTGCCTCCTGTCTTCTTCTCAACTTCCTTGTGTACTTTTCTGTCTCAACTTCCTGTTTGCTCCTTCATCCACTTGCTTTTCACTTTCTGGGTCACCTCATCCCTCTCTCTCTCCTCGCCTTCCTCCACATATCTCCTGATATGAATCTCTTCCATTGCTCCTCATTTCTGGCTGCTCCTCTGTTAGCTCCAAGTGCTCTCTGACCACTTCCCCACATCCTCTGTCTGACCGACTCACTGTTTCCTTACTTCCGTTTTCTTTTCTTTCACATCACCTTCTCATCTCCCTGTCTCTGCAACTTGCTTCAAACCTCCTGTAGGTGGCGCTGTTTGACTGCTCTTCTTCCTGCCACCTGCTGCTCTGTGTACTCTAATGCAATTAAGAACAATTCTTCTAGAAGGTCAATATGTTTCAGCTGCCCATCATAATTATTAACACTAATTTGACTAAGGCTGCGCTTTTTTGCGCAAGGGAACTTGGCTTCCAAATCCCCCGGTCCCTTTCAGTGGGCTATATAATGTCGATTCACATGCTAATGACCCTGCTAATGACCCATTAATTCTACACCTACACCCCCCCACCCCCTACCCCTCAGTCCAAAATCCTTGGACCCAGTGCAAGCCTTGTATAACACATAAGCATTTATCGCTGCCAGGTCAAGCATGTTGTAGAACACGGCAATGGGCCGCACCGTATATAAATGTGCAATCTGGTCCATTATACCGGTATGTCAGTTGACCTCAGGTCATGTGACCTGTGTTGGTCCGTCAGTTTACCTCAGGTCATGTGACCTGAGTTGGTCCGTCAGTTGACTTCATGTCGTGTGACCTGTGTTGTTTTGTCAGTTGACCTCAGGTCATGTGACCAGTGTTGGTCCGTCACTTGACCTCAGGTCATGTGACCTGTGTCGGTCCGTCAGTTGACCTCAGGTCATGTGACCTATGTCGGTCCATCAGTTGACCTCAGGTCATGTGACCAGTGTCGGTCCGTCAGTTGACTTCATGTCGTGTGACCTGTGTCATTTTGTCAGTTGACCTCAGGTCATGTGACCTGTGTTGGTCCGTCACTTGACTTCAGGTCATGTGACCTGTGTCGGTCCGTCAGTTGACCTCATGTCATGTGACCTGTCTGTCAGTTGACTTCATGTCGTGTGACCTGTGTTGGTCCGTCACTTGACCTCAGGTCATGTGACCTGTGTTGGTCCGTTAGTTGACCTCAGGTCATGTGACCTGTGTCGGTCCGTCAGTTGACCTTAGGTCATGTGACCTGTGTCGGTCCGTCAGTTGACCTCAGGTCATGTGACCTGTGTCGGTCCGTCAGTTGACCTCATGTCGTGTGACCTGTCTGTCAGTTGACTTCATGTCGTGTGACCTATGTTGGTCCATCACTTGACCTCAGGTCATGTGACCGGTGTTGGTCCATCACTTGACTTCAGGTCATGTGACCTGTGTCGGTCCATCAGTTGACCTCATGTCATGTGACCTGTCTGTCAGTTGACTTCATGTTGTGTGACCTGTGTCATTTTGTCAGTTGACTTCATGTCGTGTGACCTGTGTTGGTCCGTCACTTGACCTCAGGTCATGTGACCAGTGTTGGTCCGTTAGTTGACCTCACGACATGTGACCTATGTCGGTCCGTCAGTTGACCTCATGCCATGTGACCTATGTCGGTACGTCAATTGACCTCATGTTGTGTGACCTGTGTCGTTTTGTCAGTTGACCTCAGGTCATGTGACCTGTGTTGGTCCGTCAGTTGACTTCATGTCATGTGACCTGTGTCGGTCCGTCAGTAGACCTCAGGTCATGTGACCTGTGTCGTTGTGTCAGTTGACCTCAGGTCATGTGACCTGTGTTGGTACGTCAGTTGACCTCATGCTGTGTGACCTGTGTCATTGTGTCAGTTGACCTCAGGTCATGTGACCTGTGTCGGTCCGTCAGTTGACTTCATGTCGTGTGACCTGTGTCGTTTTGTCAGTTGACCTCAGGTCATGTGAACTATGTTGGTCCGTCACTTTACCTCAGGTCATGTGACCTATGTTGTTCCATCAGTTGACCTCATGCCATGTGACCTATGTCGGTACGTCAATTGACCTCAAGTTGTGTGACCTGTGTTGTTTTGTCAGTTGACCTCAGGTCATGTGACCTGTGTTGGTCCGTCAGTTGGCTTCATGTCATGTGACCTGTGTCTTTGTTTCAGTTGACCTCAGGTCATGTGACCTGTGTTGGTCCGTCAGTTGACCTCATGTCGTGTGACCAGTGTTGGTCCGTCAGTTGACTTCATGTCGTGTGACCTGTGTCATTTTGTCAGTTGACCTTAGGTCATGTGACCTGTCTGTCAGTTGACTTCATGTTGTGTGACCTGTGTTGGTCCGTCACTTGACCTCAGGTCATGTGACCTGTGTTGGTCCGTTAGTTGACCTCAGGTCATGTGACCTGTGTCGGTCCGTCAGTTGACCTCAGGTCATGTGACCTATGTCGGTCCGTCAGTTGACCTCAGGTCATGTGACCTGTGTCGGTCCGTCAGTTGACCTCATGTCGTGTGACCAGTGTCGGTCCGTCAGTTGACTTCATGTCGTGTGACCTGTGTCATTTTGTCAGTTGACCTCAGGTCATGTGACCTGTGTTGGTCCGTCACTTGACTTCAGGTCATGTGACCTGTGTCGGTCCGTCAGTTGACCTCATGTCATGTGACCTGTCTGTCAGTTGACTTCATGTCGTGTGACCTATGTTGGTCCGTCACTTGACCTCAGGTCATGTGACCGGTGTTGGTCCGTTAGTTGACCTCACGACATGTGACCTGTGTCGGTCCGTCAGTTGACCTCATGCCATGTGACCTATGTCGGTACGTCAATTGACCTCATGTTGTGTGACCTATGTCGTTTTGTCAGTTGACCTCAGGTCATGTGACCTGTGTTGGTCCGTCAGTTGACTTCATGTCATGTGACCTGTGTCGGTCCGTCAGTTGACCTCAGGTCATGTGACCTGTGTCAGTCTGTCAGTTGACCTTAGGTCATGTGACCTGTGTCGGTCCGTCAGTTGTCCTCAGGTCATGTGACCTGTGTCGGCCCATCGGTTGACCTCATGTCGTGTGACCAGTGTCGGTCCATCAGTTGACTTCATGTCGTGTGACCTGTGTCGTTTTGTCAGTTGACCTCAGGTCATGTGACCTGTGTTGGTCCGTCACTTGACTTTAGGTCATGTGACCTATGTCGGTCCGTCAGTTGACTTCATGTCATGTGACCTGTGTCGGTCCATCAGGTGACGGACAACAATAGGTCAAGCATGTTGTAGAACACAGCAATGGGCCACCTGCATGTGTCGGAACGCACCGTATATACATGTGCCAAGGACAAGGAGAGAGACAGTACTTGTAAGCAAAATAATTTATTTGACAGAACATCAGGGTTATAGGATAATCAGCACAGCAGAATAAGACAATTGTATGCATAAACTTGTTCTGGAGCAGACAAAGCTTTCCGTTCAGTGGATGTCCCAAAATGTTCAACTGTGAGATAACTTCAGGGTCTGTTATGTGTGAATTGGTCAGGGCCTCTCTTCTGACTAAGGGGGGAAGTGCAAGCAGAGACTTACTTACCTGGTGGAAACATTGGAATGCAGTCTGGTGTGGTGGGGGTGTCTGAGTTGTGTGCACGCATATTTATAACAAAAGGCAGTTAATGGCCTACTAATGGTTGAAGAGAAGGAGGGGGTTTGTCCTCAGGATCTTGAAAATTCAGTCATCCTAGTGTTAATTAACTGTTGATAGTCTGCTACCGTTTTAAAATGAGCTATCTTTTGTTTGTCTTATTTAAATCTGGTTAGGACTAAATTAGCTAAATTTCCTGTTGTTCCATCTGCTTTCTCATCAATTTTTGATGCCGGTGGTGTCGTTTTTTCTTCTATTTCTGTGCAACTGTTTGTCTCACCAACATTTTGTACGCTCTGAGATAACAAAGCTAACTGCTTGTACACCTTCACCAGTCGCTTCTGTTGTTGTTGACCCTTATTAAGCTTGCTACGCTCCCAAAATGATGTACAGATTGTTTGTTTAGTTTCTGTATCATCCAGTAGTTTTTTCTGCTCTTTCACCTTCGTCCAAACTAATTGTGTCAGGTTGTCTGTGGATTTTTCTGAATTTTCTGCTGCTTTCACAATTTGTATAATTAAAGCATTCAATTGTTTCGACTTCGCTGGATCAGCAGCATGTATTATGTCTATCACCGCCTGAACTCTGATCAATTGTTCATGTAAAGATTCATTTTGACAGGTCGGTTGCTCATTAATGTGCTCCATGACTGGTTTCATACACAACATTCACTCAAAAAGCTTTATTTTTCCACAATCGTTCCTCCCACTCGTTGAGTTCTCTTGTGTAACACAGTAAAAAAAATCTAAACAGTGTGAGGTGCTCCTCTGGGTTCAGGCTTTTAATTCTGTGTTAAACAACAGCTCCCTCTGCTGGCCGAGTCATGGCAACACCACATATCAATCACATAAAAAACACTTTCAACACACACACATCTGAGTCCACACAAACATTTATCAGACAATTAAAATTCCTAATTTGAAACTAATTGAGATCTCTTCCCCGCTAAATTAATGATTCACATTAAAATTTAAAGAAATGCGACGCAAGATATTTTCAAAACAAATTAAACATAAGCCTTAAGTGGCATCAATGTGCCTCCGTATTTATGCAACCCTCTTCGGCTGCTTTAAAACAAATTAAACATAAGCCCTAAGTGGCATCAATGTGCCTCCGTATTTCTGCAACCCTCTTCGGCTGCCTCTTCTTTTTTTTTTTATCTACAGACCTCTTTGGGCACCGCCCAGTGCGATTCCACTGTGCTGATCCGCAAATTCAGCGCAAGGCACACTGGGAACTGTAGTTTTTCACCTCAGCGTGAACTTCCGGCGACCTCAACGTCGCTCAGACTTCGGCTGCGCGTCCGACCCAAGAAACAAGCGGCGGTTGTTTTTTCTCCCCATGCGCGGTCATGGAACAAGTCGAACAACCTCTTCCCAGCTACTCAAAGAATCGGACGCCCCGGAAACGCTTTTCTAAACTAGACAGTGAAACAAGTCTTCGTGACTCCCCCTCCTCACGCGGCTGAACGGATCCACCCCACGTGACCCACGACCGGCTGCTCACGGCCTAAGTAGAAAGCGTGTATTCCCCAAAAGTAAGTAATTTGAACCTCAACGTTCGATCACCTCGTCGTGAACTTTGAACCTCAGCGTTCGATCACCTCGTCGTGAACTTTAATCAGATGTGTGCGCGCGCCACACTCTGTCCTCGGCCGCTCTTGGACGGGGGAGGGGCCGTAACCCTGCTCCCGAACCGAGCCGAACCGAACCCCCTTGTCTGCTTAAACTGAAAACGTATCTGTGTACCACTTTTAACCAACCAAATTATTTATTTAACTTAACCAAGAGTCCTTATCCGATAGACTCCCGTGTGCTTCAGTGCAGTAAATTTGGATATTAGGCCAAATTGTTGTTTTGAGTATTTCAGGGTGTCAACTTACCTCTCTGTTGTTTTTGGGCCCACTGCACTGTCAGCCACGAAGTTCTGCTCGGCTATTCACAGGTCACCTGGGTCAGATCACGTCGGCTGGTCACCAGAACTGAAGGGAATTCAGTTTGGGTGTTCAAATGAGCCAGGCGTCTCTTGAAGCAAATAGATTTATTGAAAAGATACAGGTTAACAGAAAAAGCAGACAATGAATTGATCAATATGCATACGATCCGATGATTCGTTGAACAGACCTTCTCGCTCGAAAAGTCCCCCAAGGAATGTCAGTTTGCTGCTCTGGTGCGCGATATCATAAAATGTTTTGAACTTCTTATTGGTCAGAGGAGCTGCTATCAGTAGTTGCTAAGGCAACTGAGATTTATAGAGTGCCCAAGGTCTTCTTCTTGACTGACCTGATTGTGTGTGCCTCTTTGTTTGAGCCTAAGTTTTTAGAAGAGTTTAGATTCAAACTAGTTTCCTTCGACCTTTATGTTTCACCTGTTGCACCTTTTAAGTGGCACATTCTGTGTCATGAACTAAGTGTCTGTGTTTATACTATGAACTAAGTGTCTGTGTTTATACTAAAGATGTACCTGTTCTTTCAGTCAGATCCTGTGTCTGCTTTGCCCTTCCTCCCTGTGGGGGGGAAGGGCAGATGTCGGCCTGAGAGTTGCTTCGAGCTGCAGGTCTGCTCAAACTGCACACCGGTAAGATTAAAGTTTGCACAGTGCATTTAAGCATCTAAACATGATTGTATTATAACCTTTGATTACATGAAACACATTTGTGAACCTTTGATTACTTGAAATATAGTTATGTATGAATATACCTTTGTGATTACATGAAATATAGTTATGCATAATACGTATATAATGGTGCTTTCTTCTTCAGTGGCAACAACAAAACAACTTTTTCATCTGAACGAGTCCACTCCACCGGGTTTTGTTTACATCGCCAAATCCCGCACCTCGGGCAAAGGAGGAGGTCTTGCGATAATTCACTGCGAGAACTGGAAGGTCACTCCGGTTCACACACCTCCCTCCCCCTCCTTCGAACACACTGTGTGTCTGCTCGCTGGCCCCACACCCACCGTTGTTGCCACTATCTACCGCCCGTCAAAAGCAAACAACTGCTTCATGAAGGACTTTGCTGCTTTAATGGCTCATCTAACTGCTCTTTCACACAATATTCTCCTGCTGGGCGATTTCAACATACATATGGATGAAGAAAACAACCCCCTCACCAGCGACTTCACATCCTACCTGGACAGCTGTGGCTTTCAACAATTCATCAATCAACTTTCCAACGTACAGACAGGGCCACATATTTGACTTACTATGATGTTCTGGACTCTCTCCTCTTAACTGTTCTTCTGATGAACTTCCTTTTACTGATCACCTGATGATTTCATTCAATGTTAATCTTAAATTTTCCTCAGAAAAACCTCAACGCACTCTTTCCTTCCGTAATATTAAGAATATCAACCATGACATTCTATTATCTCATATTAATAATACCCTCTCCACCTTCACCTCCTCCAACCCAGACAATCTTGTCACATTATACAAAACCAGTCTCACCAACATCCTTAACTCTGTTGCTCCTCTGAAAACTCGGACTGTTTCCTTCTCCAAATCTGCACCCTGGTTCACTCCAGAACTCCGCTCTCTGAAAACCAAAGGTGGCGGCTAGAGCGTCTCTATAAAAAATCCTGTCTCACAATTCACAAGGAACTTTATGCAAACCACCTCATCCATTACAAGAACAGTATTTCTCAAGCCGAATCCACTACTTCTCCGACATCATCAGTTCCAATGTTGGTAATTCAAAGACATTGGCCCTCATTCACGAACCGTTCGTACGCACAGATTTGTTCTTAAACTGTGCGTACGAGTGATTTAGGATCATTTGCGGCATTCAACAATGTTTTCGTATCCTACGATTTTTTTCAGATACGAACAAAATTTACGAGTGGTCCGGACCTGTCGTATAATTTAGGAGCGTCAGTCTGCTGTCATCCAGACGGATCTTCTCCACGAATAACTTCATATTTCGTTATTTAGAAAATATTTTGGGTTTAAAAAAATCACGCACCATAATTATTCTTGACAATAGGTTATTCTGTTTGAATTAGAATTATAATTTTAAGTTTAATTTGTCTGGTGTGTCGCGCAGGCTTCAGTGAGTCGTGCGCTCCCCTTGGTCATCAAAGCCCTCCTCATATTAACACCCAGGTACATAAAATTCCCATACACCGCCGCAGAACAAGTACGAATTAAGACTGATTTTCATGCTATTGCTGGACTGCTGTGCCAAACACCATCGGAGCAATAGATTATTATATCTGATTCGAAATATAACCTGCAGAATGTGGTTGCGCGATGACCAGGAGGAGCGCGCATGACTCATTTGTGCTGCAAAACATGTTGGCACGCGTCTGCGCAGCGTGGCATTTATTGTCCATCCATCTCGCAGACTATTCCTTGACCACCTCCTGTCCGTGCTGCGGCGAGACGTTTGTTTGAAGCCATTTTCAGATCAAACCATTTATTCTTGATTTCTGATACTGTACGACCCACGGGAGACACAACATATGCACTACAATATTAATATGAAGTTAACTGTAGTTTCGAGACATTTTAAAATGCTTCTGTTCAAAAACACATCCGACACTTGCGGGGGGGTGGGGGGTAGCGGTGCGCTCTTCTGAATAAGTGAAACTATAATGTAACACAGTACACTAAAATTAAAGATATTTGACCATCCGACACTTGCGGGGGGGTGGGGGGGTAGCGGTGCAGAGCAGAACTTCAATCTCCGAACGCGTGAAGTTCTTTTTACTTCTTGATTTAGAATGAATGGACACTTCCTGCTGTCAAAAGGCAGGAAACGTGGCCTTATATGGTGTTTTGAGGGGTGGGAATTATGTAAATGACCTCTCCGCGAGCACGCGCAGGTGGATGGAACAGGTGGGATTCATCAACTTTACGCAACCCGTTTACACACGTTTCCTGTGGATAGAAGACTTTGTTGAATCTGACGTGGCATGTTCGTACGAACGCTTCGTACGCACAGAAGTAGGAGAAATTTAGGATAAAAATACGAACATTTTCGTGAATGAGGGCCATTGTTCTCTCTCCTTCTCATCTCCTAACTCCCTGCCCTCTCACATGGTTTCCACAGAATTTTGCAACTCCCTGATGTCATATTTCAATGAAAAGATTATTTCAATTCATAAACACCTTGGACCAAATACTGCCCCCAGCATCCTTGTTGAACTCCCCCCTCCCTCCCTCCCTTTCTCTGTCTTCTCCCTCCCCTCTGCTGATGACATTGCTGACATTATCAGCAAGTCCAAGTCCTCATCCTGTCAACTTGACCCATTTCCCACAGTTCTTGTTAAATCCTGTCTCCCGTCTCTGCTCCCTATCATCACTAATATCATCCACTCCTCCCTAACCTCTGGCATTGTTCCCACAGCCTTCAAATCTGCTGCCATCACCCCCATCATCAAGAAACCAGGTCTTGACTTCACCAACTTCAATAATCTTCGTCCGATCTCCAATCTGCCCTTCATCTCCAAGATTCTTGAAAAAACTGTTGCTAGTCAACTTCACTCTCACCTGTCCAACAACAACATTTATGAAGAGTTTCAATCTGGATTTCGCCCCCACCATTGCACCGAAACAGCTCTAGTAAAAATTACTAACGACCTTCTTCTTGCTGCTGACTCTGGTCTTCTGTCCATCCTCATTCTTCTGGATTTATTTAATTTATTTGTCGTTTACATAAGTCTAATAATAATAATAATAATAATAATGAATTCAATTTATAACGCACTTTTCATTAATGAAAATCTCAAAGTGCTACAAGGTGCAACAAAATTAAATGTCAATAAAACAAGTAAAAAAACAAGTAAAATCAATAACAATATCAACTAAGATCAAAAGTAGAATCATGAGGAGGTAGAGTATGCTCGGTTGAAAAGAAAGGTCTTCAAGCCGCTCTTAAAGTCAACCACAGACTGTGGGGCTCTCAGACAGTCAGGAAGAGAGTTCCACAGGCGGGGGGCAGCCACACTGAAAGCCCGGTCTCCCATGGTCCTTAATTTGGTTCTCGGAACGTGAAGGAGATTACTGTTCTGTGACCGCAGCGACCGGGTGGATGAGTATGGAATAAGAATATCCTTCAGATAATCTGGTGAAGCTCCATGTAAGCATTGATGTGTAATGAGAGCAGTTTTGTACTGAATTCTGTAAGCGATAGGAAGCCAATGAAGGTTATGGAGGTAGAATAATAGAATTATTCTACTGTTGACTAATGTCAAATATAGTGCAGTGAAATATTAATCTGTGCTTTGAAGACATTGGTATGATTGCCTCCTGAATGGTTAGGTACTTTTTCCATTGTACTTTTTATTTTATTTTATAATTTTTTATTTGTATTTTGTATTTTATTTTATCATGTTCGTTGTCTCTTATGTAGGTTGGACTCTGAGTCTGTAATAAAGTTATCTATCTATCTTTAGACTAGCTTATCGTTAATTTGACTAAATGTACAGTATTTTAAATTCTTTTGTATTTTATGTTCTTTATGTATTTTATATTTCAACTTGATACTGCTGATGCTTGAACTGTGTTTGTTTGTTAAGTGTCCTTGGGTGTCCTGAAAGCGCTTTTAAATAAAATTATTATTATTATTATTATTATTATTATTATTATTATTATTATTATTATTATTATTATTATTATTATTATTATTATTATTATTATTAATATTATAAAATGGCAGCTTGTCAAATTCAATTCAGTTAATTTTTGTAGCATCAAGTCAACATAATTAGTCTCAGGGTACTGAACAGAAACATTCATATAAAAACCAATTAGAAAAAGATGTCTATAAGGAAGCCAGCAGGTTGTGTTGAATCTTCTCTTCATCACAGTCTCCCATCCTGAGCATGCACAGTGGCAACAGTGGAAAGGAAAAATCTCATTTTTAACAGGAAGAAACCTCCAGAAGAACCAGGCTCAGGTCGAGCGACCATCTGCTTCAACCGGCTGAGTTTGAGAGAACAGGAAGGAGAAACAAGCAAACAGAGAATGACAGATGTTTACTAACCCTGTTTACTTGAGGACAGAAGCCATGCCCCTAATTTCCAACCAGTCAGAGTGCTGTCACAGTAGGTGTGTCCCAACTGTACAGTATAATTAATGTAATTATACCTCCCTTCTCAAAAGTCTAAGAGAAGATACACAAAGGCCCTTTGTTAAGGAGTGTGTTTAAGCCATACATAAACACCATTTCTTTGAGCAAAATGCAAGTTAGATTCTGGCACCATGCTGATACAAATAATGGTTTCTTTGAATCAGTACTTCAACTGGGGGTTAGCTTCCTTTATTGGTATGGCAACCAGTTCTTGTTAATAAAGCCAAGTGTAGTTTTTTGATGAAGATTTCTTTTTTGGAGACACAAAGGCCCTGTACACACCTGGTGTTTGAAAAACAAATATCAGCGCAATTTTTTTTTCTGTACATACCGGTACATGTTTGGATATTTAAAATGTTCGTCTACATGTACCCGTCTATTTTCACCACAGAGCGTTGTAAAGAATCTGCCGAACCCATAGGTGGCAGTGTAGTGCAGTCACAACCCTTCAACCCAGCCACACAACTTCCTGTTATTATTTCTTTTTTTTTTTCCGTTCGTTTGTGTGGACAGACCGTGAGGTTGAACTACAATTAAATACCGTGTTGGAGTACAAAGTTAATAAAACGCAAGAAAATGTCGACAGGGAATCATGTCCGACTGGGAATCATGTCAGAGCAGGTATGTTGACATTTTTAGTGCTTTTTTTCCCGAGCATTGTGTGACGTCAGTGCCGCAGCAGCTGTCGGAGAAATACGCAAATATCCGGTTCTGAAAGTCCACACGCAAACTCGAAAGCGGAGAATTCTCAAATCTCCACTTTGGTCGGAGTTTTTTAATTATTCGTTTATAGTTACATCAACCGGAGTTCACGTGTGGATGAAAGGCCAAACCGCATGATAAACTACTGTATTCGGTTTTACTGATATCCGGCTACGTGTGTACAGGGCCAAAGTCTGTCTTTATCCACCTTATTCCTGGGGGGGTCACTGTAGAAGCGATTATGGGACTTACTTCAGTTTCACACCGGAAGTAGAAGTTCTGCACTGGCTCCTTCGTTGTTTACTTGTTAATCTGTACGTGTCGTTGAAGTTCTGTTTTCTGTTATGTCGAGCAAATATTTTCACGAAGATGTCCTTGCGGACCCCTCCCTGGGCTGCCACCTTACCGTGGTGGAGGGGTTTGAGTGTCCCAATGATCCTAGGAGCTATGCTGTCGGGGGCTTCATGCCCCTAGTAGGGTCACCCAAGGCAGACAGGTCCTAGGTGAGGGATCAGACAAAGTGCAGCCCAAAGACCCCAATGATGAGTAACACTAATGGAATCAATGTTCCCTCGCCCGGACGCGGGTCACCGGGGCCCCACTCTGGAGCCAGGCCCGGAGGTGGGGCACGTTGGCGAGCGCCTGGTGGCCGGGCTTTTACCCATGGAGCTCGGCCGGGCACAGCCCGAAGAGGAGACGTGGGTCCCCCTTCCCATGGGCTCACCACCTATGGGAGGGGCCAAAGGGGTCGGGTGCAATGTGGGATGGGTGGTGGCCGAGGGCGGGGACCCTGGCGGTCTGATCCTCGGCTACAGAAGCTGGCCATTGGGACATGGAATGTCACCTCTCTGGTGGGGAAGGAGCCTGAGCTAGTGTGTGAGGTTGAGAGGTTCCGGCTAGAAATAGTCGGACTCACCTCAACGCATGGCTCTGGCTCTGGAACCAGTTTCCTTGAGAGGGGTTGGACACTCTTCCACTCTGGAGTTGCCCCTGGTGAGAGGCGCCGAGCAGGAGTGGGCATACTTGTTGCCCCCCATCTTGGTGCCTGTACGTTGGGGTTCACCCCGGTGAACGAGAGGGTAGCCTCCCTTCGCCTACGTGTGGGGGGACGGGCTCTGACTGTTGTTTGTGCCTATGCGCCAAACGGCAGCGCAGATTACCCACCCTTTTTGGAGTCCTTGGAGGGGGTATTGGAGAGTGCGCCTCCTGGGGACTCCCTTGTTCTACTGGGGGACTTCAACGCTCACGTGGGCAATGACAGTGAGACCTGGAGGGGTGTGGTTGGGAGGAACGGCCCCCCTGATCTGAACCCGAGTGGTGTTCTGTTATTGGACTTCTGTGCTCATCATGGATTGTCCATAACGAACACCATGTTCAGGCATAAGGGTGTCCATATGTGCTCTTGGCACCAGGACACCCTAGGTCGCAGTTCGATGATCGACTTTGTTGTCGTCTCATCTGATCTGCGGCCGCATGTCCTGGACACTCGGGTGAAGAGAGGGGTAGAGCTGTCAACTGACCACTACCTGGTGGTGAGTTGGCTCAGATGGTGGGGGAGGATGCCAGTCAGACCTGGCAGACCCAAACGTATTGTGAGGGTCTGCTGGGAACGTCTGGCAGAGCCTCCCGTAAGATAAAGCTTTAACTCCCACCTCCGGGAGAGCTTTGAACACGTTCCGAGGGAGTCGGGGGACATTGAGTCCGAGTGGGCCATGTTCCGCGTCTCTACGCGACCAACACCATTTATGGTGGGGATGGCGTGCTGTTGACCTCAACTCGGGATGTTGTGAGTCAGTGGGCGGAATACTTTGAAGACCTCCTCAATCCTACTGGCACGTCTTCCACTGAGGAAGCGGAGCCTGGGGACTTTGGGTCGGGCTCTCCAATCTCTGGTGCTGAGGTCACCGAGGTGGTTAAAAAGCTCCGCGGTGGCAGGGCTCCAGGGGTGGATGAGATTCGCCCTGAGTTCCTTAGGGCTCTGGATGTTGTGGGGTTGTGTTGGCTTACGCGACTCTGCAATATCGCGTGGACATCGGGGGCAGTTCCCTTGGATTGGCAGACTGGGGTGGTGGTTCCCCTATTCAAAAAGGGGGACCGTAGGGTGTGTTCCAACTATAGGGGGATCACACTCTTAAGCCTCCCTGGTAAGGTCTATTCAGGGGTTCTGGAGAGGAGGGTCCGTCGGATAGTCGAACCTCGGATTCAGGAGGAGCAGTGTGGTTTTCGTCCTGGTCGTGGAACACTGGACCAGCTCTACACCCTCAGCAGGGTCCTGGAGGGTGCGTGGGAGTTTGCCCAACCAGTTTACATGTGCTTTGTGGACTTGGAGAAGGCATTCGACCGCGTCCCTCGGGGGGTTCTGTGGGGGGTACTCCGGGAGTATGGGGTACCAGGCCCTTTGATATGGGCTGTTAGGTCCCTGTACGACCGGTGTCAGAGCTTGGTCCGCATTGCCGGCAGTAAGTCAGGCTCGTTTCCAGTGAGAGTTGGACTCCGCCAAGGTTGCCCTTTGTCACCGATTCTGTTCATAACTTTTATGGACAGAATTTCTAGGCGCAGCCAAGGTGTTGAGAGGATCCGTTTTGGTGGCCTTAGAATCGCTTCTCTGTTTTTTGCAGATGATGTGGTCCTATTGGCTTCATCAGATCGTGATCTACAGCTTTCACTGGAGCGGTTTGCAGCCGAGTGTGATGCGGCCGGGATGAGGATCAGTTCCTCCAAATCCGAGGCCATGGTCTTGAGCCGGAAAAGGGTAGCATGCCCTCTCCGGGTCGGGGAGGAGGTCCTGCCCCAAGTGGAGGAGTTTAAGTATCTCGGGTCTTGTTCACGAATGAGGGAAAACTGGAGCGTGAGATCGATAGGCGGATAGGTGCAGCATCCGCAGTGAAGCGGGCGCTGTACCGGTCTGTCGTGGTGAAGAGAGAGCTGAGTCAAAAGGCAAAGCTCTCAATTTACCGATCGATCTACGTTCCCACCCTCATCTATGGTCATGAGCTTTGGGTTGTGACCGAAAGAACGAGATCTCGGATACAAGCGGCTGAAATGAGTTTTCTCCGCAGGGTGTCTGGACTCTCCCTTAGAGATAGGGTGAGAAGCTCAGTCATCCGGGAGGGACTCGGAGTAGAGCCGCTGCTTCTCCACATCGAGAGGAGCCAGTTGAGGTGGCTCGGGCATCTGGTTAGGATGCCTCCTGGACGCCTCCCTGGTGAGGTGTTCCGGGCATGTCCCACCGGGAGGAGACCCAGAGGAAGACCCAGGACACGCTGGAGGGACTATGTTTCTCGGCTGGCCTGGGAACGCCTTGGGATTCCCCCAGAGGAGCTGCTCCAAGTGGCTGGGGAGAGGGAAGTCTGGGCCTCCCTACTTAGGCTGCTACCCCCGCGACCCGACCCCGGATAAGCGGAAGAAAATGGATGGATGGATGGATGTCCTTGCGGAGCTCGGGTACCTGTTGTGCTGTTCGTGGCTGTACGAATAATCAGACAAAGCTGAATTTGTGGTTGCAACTAGTGTGTGTTGAACCCAAAACACTGTACGTGTGCTCGTTTCATTTTGTGGACAAAAAGCCAACCGAAGAAAACCTGCATCCTTCTTTGTGGCTGGGCTACGAGAAACCACCTGAAAAAAGCTGCCGTATCCTCCAGAGGATCGACAGCAGTGACACGAGAACACCAGGTATGATTTAAGAGACAGCTTTTAGTTTTATGATTTTATGTAGTCAGTGATTAAATGATACTAATATTTTCGTTCATAACTGGCAAATAAACACACGCACCTATATATGTATGCTGTGTGTGCGTTTATTTATATATATATATATATATATATATATATAGGTATATATATATATATATATATATATAGGTATGTGTGTGTTTATTTATATATATATAATATAGGTGTGTGT
>JBBPBX010040069.1:0-29560 GCA_038048925.1 Garcialebias charrua | reverse complement strand
TGAAAAAAGCTAAGTGGGAAAAAAGTGAAGAAAACAATCCACAGAAACAAATATTCCTCAAGAAGTTCTTAGAAAGTATTAAAATCTTTAAAAACCATTCTATTTTTGTCTATCATCATTTATAAAATACATAATTTTGTACCATTAGTGTTAGAAGCATTGGTAATGTGGGGGGACACACTGGTGAGGGGTCTGGGGGTCCTCCCCCATAAAATTTTGAGTAAAGTAGATGCCATTTCCTGCGTTGTGGTGTATTTTAACGGGATGTTAAACATCTTTGTTTACCTCCATAAGTAAACACTTGATTTAATAAATACATTAGAGAGCAACAAGAAGTGGCCTGACCAACAGCTCTCCTTGTGTGAATAGAACACGCTCTGCTCCTCTCACGCATCCTAACACCCCCCACCCCGGTCAACAACTGTCCACACTAACAGCACTAAGCTAGCGCGCAACACAGAGGTGTCTCCCTCCTTCCCCTGTCCCATCGACAAAAAACCACAAAGAGATGAACGTCCTGCCAAGGCAAGTGACCTAATGCTGCATGCAGTAGTTGTAGGTAACCAGGAAAACCCGGAGTGGACTTTTAGTACCGGTAGTTTGAATATTCTCTCATTAATCAAGTGGAATGGATTTGTTCATGAATAAATAGAAACAGTGCTGGGTGAATTAAAATTTCATGGTAAATGTGTGTGTGGGGGGAGGGGGGCTTTAAAAATTATAGTAAAGCTGACACAAAATTTCAAAAGCTGATTACCTAATGTTTTTTTCTGAAAAGAAGACAATTATTTAGCGTTTGTGTTGGATAATACATTAATCCATTATTTGCTTTTCTGCTCATCTATTTCCAGGTGGAAATAATTTAATATATAAAAAATAAAAACAGAAAAAAATAGCATCAACATGGACAAGAAATGGAAACGTCTGGATCAAAACACATGAAGGGTCTCAGGCAAAACTAATAAAATAACTGAAGTATCTGGAAAAACATAGATGAGCTCAGGTGATGACAAATTATAAATCATTGAAACAACTCGCACACAAAATTGACATAATATACAGTCAAATGAACAAATACATAAAGATATGACAACATACGAAGACTCAGAACCTAAAATATATAATGTTGAAGATGTGATTGCTACAATTTTTTCCCGTAATAAAAGATAGCAAATATAATGAAGAGCAGTTTAATGACACCAAAATGACAAATGGAAGTCTCTCTATTATTCACTTCAATAGTAGAAGTATAAATGCAAATATATCCAAGATAACAGATTACATAAAACAATTAAACAGAACTTTTACTTTAATAGCACTGTCAGAGACATGGCTCAATGATAAAACCACAAATGTTCACATCGAAGGGTATGAATTACTGTATATCATGAACAGAAATAATAAAAGGGGTGGTGGAATTGCTCTATTCGTTAATAATGAAATAAAATGTAAATTAATTAGCGAAATGTCAATAATTGTTGATAATATTATGGAAATGATAACAATAGAAATAATAAACAAGAATGATCAAAACATAAGTTGTGTATATCAGTGGTGCCCTCAAGGCCTGCATAAGGCCTTAAATTATTTAAAATTAAAATGTTTTATTTTTATTATATTTTGTCCATGAATACGTATTACATAATTCCAAATGGTCTGTCCGCTTCCTTTCATTGCTACCACCCGGTTGCGCTGCATCCAGAGTGTATTTTCATATTTAAGCATTAACCAATCACATTTCAGCCACTATTTGTTGCCAGGGTGAAAGAAATCTGCCTGGAAGCCTTCACAATCAGTTCTGCAAGCCCTGCAGCACTGTCGACCCAGCTGTTGCTTCAACCAATCAGAGTTTGAGTTGGCGACACCAGATGTCTATGGGCGACACCAAAAGCCTTCTCTGCAACACTTACGTTTTCTGTATGTCGTACGGAAACGTCAGCATATTCACACGCTTTGATTGGATAGTCAGAGTGTACGGCGGCCGTGGCGTAGTAGTAATGGCAGTCGGCCCCCGATCGGAAGGTTGGAGGTTCGAATCCCGGTTCCCCACACCATGTGTCGTTGTGTCCCTGGACAAGACACTTAACCCTGAGTTGCTCCCGGTAAGACTGGCAGCGCCTTGCATGGCAGACCACCACTACCGGTGTATGAATGGGTGGATGAATGGGTAGATGGCTCATATTGTAAAGCGCTTTGGGGCCCCTCATAGGGGTCTGGAAAGCGCTATATAAATAAGCTCCATTTACCATTTTACGAGCCAGAGCTAGCAAACTGCATCTGTAGCGAGCTTCACGAGCAAAGATATTGTTGTGTCGATTTAATAGCTGGATAGATTTTTTGTAAAAATAATCAGGATTTTTGGAGACTAAAATGTCGCTATATTCCTAAATAATATTGCAAATCAGCTGGATTTAAAAAAAGAGTTTTGTTGTATCAAGCGTTGCATGTCTTTCAAATTTAACAAGATACACACCTTAAAAAATATATT
This sequence comes from Garcialebias charrua, assembly GCA_038048925.1. NCBI lineage: Eukaryota > Metazoa > Chordata > Actinopteri > Cyprinodontiformes > Rivulidae > Garcialebias > Garcialebias charrua. Next base: position 27,072 of record JBBPBX010040069.1, on the reverse strand, counting down.
TGTTTGCTGACATTATAGTAAAAGTGTGTCTGAGCTGAACTTTTCTTTTAAAAATGAACGTAATTGTCAAATAGCTGAATTTAAATAGGTTCGCTTTGACCGGTCTTCACGTGTGCGTGCGCGCGCTGCTAAAACCTTCATCTCTTTAAAATTTTACAACATAAGCACCTTAAAAAATATATTTGTTTGCTGACATTATAGTAAAGATGTGTCTGAGCTGAACTTTTCTTAATAAATGCACTTTTGACGGTTAAAACATGGCAAAATTAAGCAGACGTAATAAAGTGGCTTTAAAATTACAACATCCGACCATAATGATGACAGAAACACCTATTTATTTATTTATTTTTATTCAAACTCGTTGAATTCTTCATCCTCCGTGTCGCTGGTGAAGAGTTCTGACAACTCCTGAGGTAACAGTTGTTGATGCAGCTCAGAGCAGCTCCTCCGCGGCAGAGCTGCTTTGAAGCTCTGGTTCACAGAAATGTCCAGAGGCTGCAGCACTTTGGTCAAACCTCCCAGGATGATGGCAGGAATGGAGTTAAACACTTTAATTTTATCTTTAAATTGCAGCATGATGTGCGCGCACACGCTGTCCATCCAGCAGGACTTTTTTTGCTCTAAAATATCCGTACACATTCAGGTACACTGGTAGTCGTCAAAAGCCCATGGCCCTTTAGCGCCCCTAGGGTCCAAAAGTGGTACTGCTCCATTTTTTTCCCATCAGAATGCATGGAAACGGTCATATATCAACCAAAAATTGGTCTAAAAATATGGGGGAAATAGTTATTGATGGTTGGATTGATTCAGACTGAGCACGACTGAAGGCCTAGGTTTGAAATGCACAGCCCGCCACTGGTGTATATAGTTCACCAGGATCAAATATAGAGTTATTCACTGATAAAATCATAGAGCAATTGGAAAAGAGTTTTAATTTAAAAAAAAAAATTTGTTTGGAGACTTTAATATTGATCTGGGAAATAAAACCGATTCAAATAACATCAGTACATTTATACAGTCAATGTATAGTTTAAATCTTTATCCGTTGATATCAAAGCCAAAAAGAATTACAACTCATAGTGCTACAATAATTGATAATATTTCCACAAATATAACAAATGGAGATGTGATGGGTGGTATTTTAACGACCGACTTCAGTGATCATTTACCAGTTTTCACAATCTACAAAAATGATCAAAGCATCACAAAAGCAGTTACAACTAAGAAAAAAAGAAACACATAAAAAAAACTTTGGATAAATTAAAAGATGATCTAGATGAAAAACTGGAATGACGTGTATGTTGATGATGTGAACAGATCATATGATGAGTTTATGAATATCTTAGAAGCTCTGTATGAAAAGAATTGTGTGCAAAATAATAATACAAAGATAAATATTATTGACCAACCATGGATGACAAAAGGGTTGAGAAATGCGTGTAAAAAAAAGAGAGAATTATTTGTATTCATGCTTCTTGAAATTGAACTCAAAACGCTGAAGAAAAATATAAGAAGTATAAAAATAAATTGGTAGGGATTATAAGGAAACATAAGAAGGAATATTATAGTGAATTATTAAATAAAAACAATGGTGATATGAAGGCAACATGGCGAGTAATGAATCGTGTTCTGAAGAATCATAAAGTAAAAACTGGTATTTCACAATATTTTGTGAAGGACAACGATGAAATTCATGATGAGAATGTAATTGTAAATAGATTTATTTTGTGAATGTTGGATCAAGCCTTGCGGCTAAAATACCAAATGTAGATAATAATGTGAGCCATTCATTTATAGGTTGTGCAAACAGTATTTTTCTAAATGGAACTGACAAAGAAGAAATAATGAATGTAGTAAAAAAATCTTACAGACAAGTGATCAAAAGACTGGGTCTGGGTGTATATGGATATGATGTTTGTAAAAGACATAATGAGTCATGTTATTGAGCCGTTTACATATATATGTAATTTATAATTTTCAACAGGAATATTTCCAGATAATATGAAAGTAGTTAAGGTAAGTTCCTCTTTTTAAAAATGGTGATAAATGTGTGTTCAACAATTATAGACCAATATCCTTGTTACCTTAGTTCTTAAAAATTCTAGAAAAACTATTTGTGAACAGACTAGATCAATTTATAGATAAACAAAATATTACGGGTTTAGAGCAAAAAACTACATCATTGGCTCTCATGGAATTAATAGAACAAATAACCACCGCTGTTGATCAAAAACAATATTGTGTTTTTGTTGATTTAAAAAAACATTCAATACCATTGACCACACTATTCTCCTTGAAAAATTGAACAAATATGGTATTAGAGTATATACCAGTATTACAGTGGGTATCTAGCTATTTGAAAGATAGGTACAGATAAATGGTGTGTTATTAGCCTGGTTGAAACCAGACCCTTGTCCTTCACTTCGCTTTGGACTAGGGTCTGGCATTCCTCCCATTGAAAACGATTTCTCCTGGAGATTTTTGAATGGACCAATCAGAGAACAGAAGGCGGAGTTTTGTTAGTTTAGCCTGGCGAGGTCCAGGCTATCAGATAAATTGCTCAGAAACCACTCGGTGGATATTTTTTCTGCCACCAGTGTGTAATTATATGGCTCTAATTTACTGACTGTTGGCCTAGATAAAACATTTGAGATAAAATTCGATTTTTTATCATTTATTTTCGTAGCGCACCCGAGGCTGTTTGGAAAATGTCAAACCGAAACTATTTAAATCCAGCAGATTTGACCATTTCGTGAATTGATTTAGGAACTGTTAAGCTCAGGAACACTTCTGATATAACGTCAGCTAAGAAATATATTTTTTATCAGCAGAGAAATAATAGTTTTTTACCTTGTTTTGATGAAAATTCCTTCGTGGCGGCAGCCATTTTGAATGACGACGTCAGTCGACATCGTTCAAAACTCCGCCTTCTGCTCTCTGATTGCTCAGGAACACTTCTGATATAACGTCAGCTAAGAAATATATTTTTCTCAGCAGAGAAATAATAGTTTTTTACCTTGTTTTATTGAAAATTCCTTCGTGGCGGCAGCCATTTTGAATGACGACGTCAGTCGACGTCGTTCAAAACTCCGCCTTCTGCTCTCTGATTGGTCCGGTCAAAAATCGGCCGGAGAAATCGTTGTCTATGGGAGGAATCCCAGACTGTGCAGTGAAGGGAAATGAGAATTGAGCGGAGCTGTGCAGGAAGGCGAGGGCCAGGCTAGTGTGTTATGCACCCCGGGGTTTTCAGATATTTTAAGCCCCAATAATGTACATGTATTGTTTATGTTGGCTGTCTCCTGTTGAACGCACCCTCTTATTTTACTCAGCATGTTGTAATCAAGCTTAATTAGTCAGCACTGATGTTCACCTGTAGGCCCTGCCTATAAAACATTCAGGCTGAGCTGTATACAATGTGGAGACTTGTGGAAGCAAGTGGAAATTGATAGAAGCCAGCAACTGAGTTTGCTGAAAACAGTAGCAGTGTTGTGTTGTGTGAACACAGGGGCTTCTCCACCCTCCCTGACTGTTTTTGTTTGCTCATGTTGGAGTTGTAGTTGAGCAGGTGCATGCTCTTGAAGAGCTCTAGTTGTTTAATTAGAATCCTGTGTGTATTGAAGCACTTTGAGTGTTTGTAGAAGTTCTAGCCCAGTCTAGAGCTGTGGATCTGAGCTGCTATGGCAAGGGTGAGCGTTTGGGACGCTGAGGGCAGCTTTTGTGCAGCTGTCCGAGAGGGGGCAGTTGTTTTGAGTAGTGAAAGACTGCTTTTTCATTATTATTTTGTACTTTGATGACCTAGTGAGTTTTGGTAGTCCTGTTATCGATCTTCTTTGTTTAGAAGGATTTTTGGGTGAGGCAGATCGCCGATTGGGGGATTTCAATGGCCCTGTACAGGGTTGGATCAACCTGAGCGGCGTTATATTCTTTTTGGCCAGACTCACCGGTCCATCTTTCTGTTGTCACTTTAATTTGTTTAGTTTTCCTTTTGGACGCTAGGCCAGAAGAAGACGCTCCAGACCTGGAGGGAGAAGCCTGGGAAGACCTTGCCTGCAGCCTGGAGATGTTTAGTTTTAGTTCAATAAATTTTTTGTTTAAATATTTTTCTGTGTCCAATGGCCATTGAATATGTTTTGACTCTACCGGTCGTAACATGGTGTAAGATCTGACCTCTGTAATATCACATGTGGAGTTCCTCAAGGCTCTGTACTTGGAAAAAAGCTATTTATTTTATATGTGAATGACTTGGTAAATGTATCAGGATGTGTCCTTTTTGAAGATGATACCACATTTTTTTGTTTGGGTAAAGATATAGAACAGATGTTGGAGTTGATGAAGACAGAATTTGTCAAAATACAGACTTGGTTTAAACTCAATAAATTATCATTAAATCTAGCTAAAACTACTTACATGATATTCAGTAATAAAAAGAAAACTGTTGATTTTCCATTTAAAATAATGGTGTTGATATTTGTAGAGTGAGTGAGGCAAAGTTTTTGGGTGTAATTATTGATGACAAGCTGACATCACATAAATTCTGTAAGAATAAAAATAGCTAAATCCATTGCAGTACTGTACAAAGTCAGGGACTTATTAAATGATAAAGCTCTGTATTTTTTGTATAACACAATCATTGTTCAACACTTAATCTATTGTATTGATGTTTGGGGGAAAGCGTGTAAAACAATTACAAAGCCTATTTTTGTTTTACAGACAAGAGCTGTAAGAATAATCACCAGAAAGCATTACTGTCATCCATCAAACACATTATTTTATCAACTGAAGTTATTGAAGTTCCATGATTTGGTAGATTATAATATTTTATTAGTTATGTATAGGGCTCAGAATAATGCATTACCTTTAAATATCCAAATACATTTAGTTAAAAGAAAAAGTTATTATAATCTTAAGGGGACAGAGATATTTGTAAAACCAATATTGCGAACTAGTTTGAAGGGTCGGTCTACCTCAATCCAGGGAATTGTATTGTGGTATGGTTTGGAGAATGACGTTAAAAATGCCAAGTCAATGTGTACTTTTAAGAAAAAGATCAAAACAGAATTGTTAAATATATATGAAGTAGGATACAAGGAGTCCTCCAAAATATATAGGAAGTCCTATGACTGATGAAGCCCTCCAGATAGAGAGTGAAACGTTTTGAAATATATTTCTGTATTAAATCTATTATGTTCTAAGATTGTGTTCACCTAAATCCTGCCATATAATGTGAATTGTGATACAAGGCGGAACCTTTACTTCCGGATTTTATTTTCAATAGAGAAGAGTTTTTCAGTTACATGCCTGCACCAATCAACAGCCCCGACACTTCCTGTTTACATTCAAGCTGATAGCTGATTGGCAGAGAGGCTGGCTGCGTGGTGAGCGTAGGGTGGTCCCACGAAGTGATGACGACACCCAGGGGTTTATAGACATGAACCAGCCTTCGAAATGTGTGTGTGGACTTGTGCTTTGAGTGAGGTCTGTGTTGCAGCTGCAAGGTTTATCTTATATGTACAATAAACCTGCAAAATAACTTGCACATTCGTTTCAGCGTTTCCTTCAACCTTTGAACTCGTAACAATTTGGTGACCCTGACGCTGAGGGTTGGGAAGGAACGGGGGCCATTTGGGGCTTCCCCCACCGAGCGGGACGAGCATGTGCGCAGTCAACATAAGGCGCCAGCATTCTCTCAGGTGAGCAGATCTTCCTCTTACACAAAACGTCTGCGTTTGGACACACTAAATTATTTGTTGACTGTATGCTGTTTGACTCCGGGTGGGCTAATTTCACAGTGGGGTAGCCACGGTTTATTGTGTTAGCAGCTAAAAGTAAAAAACGTGAACTACTGTTGGTATTTTTTTTTTTGGATGTGCATTTTTTTTGCAGTTGTTGTACATGTAAAGTGAAAGCACATAACTCTACACACGCGCATGGAAAATTTATGAGTGCCTAAGCTCGCTCTCCCCCTCCATTCCCCTCTTGCTCAGGGCTCCGGCCGGCCTTTCGGCTAGGAGACAACTTCTTTTTCTTTTGTGCTCCGGGGGGTACGTGGGGCTGAGGCCTGGCTGTAATCTCCGGGACTCCGTTCGCCGTTGAGATTATTCGGGCTTTCAAACCAGACCACGCCCTGCCGTAGAGTAGGTCGCCACTCCGGGATCACGGTTGCCGTATGATATGATAAAGTTCACAACCGGGACTTTTGATCGCTGTTAGTTACATTTTCCCTCCCCTTCCCAGTTAAAGTCAATTACCGTATTTTCCACCGTATAAGTCACACCCATTTTTAAAAAATATAAATATTATCTTTTTATTATTTTTTTTACTTTCTTTTCTCTCTCTCTTCGAGGATTGCGACATGTACACTGGACATTGCTGTACGCGAGCAAAATAAAGGCAACAGGGACAGATTTTTGTTTTTATTTTGCATATATTGCGTTTGTGGGTGTATTTGCCGGCAGTAGGTCAATTTTGAAGTCTACAGAGACTACCACTGCTGTGTTCTGTGGGGTGGTATTTTTATTGGGTGTTTTAAAAGGGGTGATTTACAACAGCCAGTTTTCTGTGGTTGGCTATTGGAGCTGTCCAAGGTACTGGCTGGAGGTTTGCTCTCTTCTCCCCTTTAAAGCACGTGTATAACATTATAAATGACTGACGTAACTATACAGAGTTGGGGAATTTCTGCCCCTGGGACACTCGGATCTGTCTTACATGATTTGTGGGTTTCGTGGAGTAGAAAAGTAGCTGTTAAAAATATTTCTGATGAGAAAAAATGTTTAGTTTCTTGGGTGGATAACATGAGTCGGTCAGGGATGTTTCCTGGTGTTGATGATCCTTCTCCGTCCATAGTTGGACTGAACAAACTTCTTGTACAGTCAGATAGAGCTTTGAAGTTGGCGTTAGATGAGAAGGACAAATGTTCTGCTCTAGTGCGCAGTAAGAAAAATAAGGACTGGCTGAAAGCTGATAAATTTAACCGAGACTGTCTATTATTTCGGGATGAGATGAGGAGAATTGGAGGGGAACAGAAAAATAGTCTGAAGAATATGCACAATGCCGCTTCACAGGTGCAAGCTGCTGGCTCGAACTCAGATTTATGGCTTCTAACAAGATAACACTTTTCTGTTGGTGCCTGACACGAAGGGAAAGAGGTACCAGGAAGGAGACATCTCCTCCCCTCCTTCCTCCCCCCCACCACAGATGGCCCTAAGGGAGGTGTGTTCACTGGATTTTTCAGAAAGTTCTGGTTCTGGACTCGTTAAAGGGACCAGCTCAGAGTTGAGGTTTGTTCTGTTAGTTTCATTCAGTGCTACTGTTAAAGAGACTCCAGAGTAAAGTAGTTAGTTAATTGACAGTTAACAGTTGGGTTATTACACAGTTTGTTTTTATTTTTGTTGCTATGACTGTTGGTGCTATTTTGTGAAAAATAGAGGACAAATAGGGTGCACATTACGGCCATTATATCTATGACTGGCGGAACGGAGACTCTCCTTGACCAGCTCAGAGTTGCTGCTCCTTACAGGCGGTGTTTTACAACTGACTCAGTTCAGTATGGCACGTGTTGCAGGAGCAAACTGATAGGTGGATTTCCTACCACTGCTTGCTCTGTAGATAAGCATATTAACCTCATGAATAACTTTGGATTCATATTTAATATGTTCATGTTTATCTTATTAAAAACCTTTAATAGCTACAGAGGGTGTCTGTTGTTGGCCTGACTAAGATAGCTTATGATTCATTTTGTAGATCAAATTTTGGATAAAATAGAGTCTGAAGATAGGGAGTTAAAGTCCTTGTTTATCTCATGAAGTTGAATGCAATTCAGATGTGGGTCCTAATGTATCCTCTGACTATTCAAATCAGCAGAGACCTCTGGGCCCATCCACATCCTGGCGCAGAGGTCGTACCAACCGTCTGAGGGAAACCCTCAGTCCACGGACCGTTGTCACGGCCTTAGCCACAGGTCCTTTCAGTGTCCAACTAAACAGGAGTTCTTGAGACAGGAGGTAGCAACAGCTTTATATCCGCATGATGTATATCCACTTTCACCTGCACCCCCTCACATTCAGTCTGGCCCTTTGCCAGGGGCCCATAATCAAGCCCCAATATCCTATTGGCCTAGGGCCAAATCTGATTTTCAGGAGAACCAGAGGAGTGGCCGCTGTCCTGTTACATGCCATGCGTGTGGAATAATCTGTGCTTTGAACATTCCTTCCTGATTTCTGACTCATGTCCAGTGAACTTGATTGGACGAGACATTCTGTGTGATCAGAACGTGACTTTAATGATGAGTCCTGACAACGTCCAGCTAAGCTTTCCTGATGGAACTGTTCAGTGCTGTGCTACAGTGAAAAGCTCTATTCATCAGATGCTTCAGGCCCTCGGGACTTCTGCTGAGTCTGGTCCAGCTGAACTTCAAGCTGAAGTCTGGTGGGGAGCAGTCCCTGACTTTACAACCACGCTCTTGTACGACACTCTGCAGAGCTGGGACGCCTGGATTAATGTCATAAGACCCTATGACACGCCTCCTGATGTGGCACACCCCACACGCTGAACTCTGACCTGTGTGGGGATGAGAACTATGATGCTCTCTGGGCAGGACTGCTGGAGCAATGTCAGGAAACTGGTGACTATCCAGTAGCTGAACTCATGGACATCCCCTGAGGGAGTGGCGGCAGCTGTGAGGTTGCCTGCACCACTGTTGCAACTGTATATGCTTGGTGATGTATCCGTACCTCATGTGTCATTGATGGTTGTGTCTGGTGCTGATGCGAAGAATTTAGGCCCTATGATGAGACGCTGTCTTGCTGTCCGGGAATGGGTGCCCACACAGAATCCTCACTTACACTATTCTCCAGAGACTGACACCTACAGGATCACACACAGATCATTTACCTGTCTCAATAACTCTGAAGCCGGGCACAATTCCTATTTTTAAACATCAGTACGGACTCAGACATGAGCTGATTGAAGGGATCTGTTTGCATTTACCTTTAAGGGGAAACATTACACTTACCGGTACTTAAGTTCCTGAGTAGCCTCTTCTCTTGCTCTGGCCTACGATTGACGCCGTCTCAAGAAGGGCACCATTTTAAATCATTCTGGACCAGTACATGTTAGGATCATATGTTACATTTTCTGGGGTTGATCGTTTACAGTAGCTCCTCTGAGAAACTTGTTTCAGTGTGGGGGATGACCTTATGTATCCCCACTGCAGTGGACAGAGGAAGTTGCCAGGGCATTTGTTGAGATTAAACAAGCTTTGTCTGATGCGTGCTCTCTACAGATTACTTTTTGCCATTTCACTTAGTTGTGGATGAAAAAGACGGATTTGTGAATGCCGTCTTGTTTCATGGAGGGAGAGCTGACTCTGAGCTGACTCTGAGAGACAACACGTTTTGATGTATGATAGTGCACAATAAGATCAAATTCTGACCCTTCTCAATGCACTGTACAGCAGGTACGAGGCGACTTGGCTGAGCTGAGCACGTCTGAGGAACTGGGCGCATCTTAAGGACTGGGTGTGTCTGAGGAGCTGGGAGTTACATCTTTACAGAGTAACGCTGAACCTCCGCCTCTGATTGGGAATGTAGATCGACCGGTCCCAAAGTCACAATACAACTTGAGGATAAAATCAAAGCAGTCTTAAAATAACATTACATAAAAAGGGGACATTGTTTGTTGTACATAATTGTTACAGGAAGAATTAATTATCTAGCGGTTAGGTTAAGTGTGATAACCACTCTGGGAATTATTTTGATTACAGGTCTCGCTCTGTGGGTTGCACCGAAAGCTCAGACAGGCTCCCCTGAGGTTGTTCACGACAATGTCAACAGATCTTGTGATGAGGACCCTAACTTTTTGCTCAGAAGAGGGAAGGTGAAACAGAGGTTGCAGATGTTCAGATTCAGGTACGCTCAGACACTGAAATTAGCAGATCAAGGAGATCCGTGGTAGTTAATTTTCTGCAGTATAATTTCACAGCCGTTACAGGAACGCTTGTCAATCATACAGTTACATAAAATCATTTTACTGAGTGTCTCAAGCAGGTTGTTGGACAATAGTTGATCAACAAGATTCTGTTGAACCCACCTCTTGAGATGAATGTTTGGGGTAACTCATACAGGTTTGGTGCTGACTTTTTATTCTTTATTACAGGTAAAATCTACTGGACTTCTGATGAAAATTGTGAATAATTTATATTTGAAAAGGGGAAATGCACTTTACAATCACTTGATTCCACAGCTGTGATGGACAAGCAGAAAAAACTTACCATAACTGGGTTTACATTCCTCCCCTTTTCAGCGGATTAATTAATGTTGAATGAATGTTTAATGTTGCAGTGTGAACAATGAAGGGAAGATCTATTTCCCTGCACCATTTTTTATCCTACAGGTAAAGGTGTGGAACATGCAGCAGAGCAGAACTAATCACATTAACTAACCAACTAATATTAAATGCCAAGGATTTCTCAATATTTGTTGAAACCTCTCAATTGTTGTTTACACCGTATGTTGAAGTTACATATGATTATTCTTACGCCTGTGAAGAATGAATGTGAGGATTGAAGGTTGTTGAGATGAATGAGTCAGACAGAATGTGAATGTTTCAGACAGATTAATGTGATTATATATATATATATATATATATCAGTGGTGGACCCTCAGGGCCTGCAAGGCCTTCAGAGAAGGCCTTAAAATTATTTAAAATTAAAATTAAAAATTAATATTTTTTATTTTTATTATATTTTGTCCATGAATACGTATTAAATAATCCCAAATGGTCTGACCGCTTACTTTCATTGCTACCTCCCTGTTTGCTCTGCTTCCAGAGTGTATTTTAATATTTAAGCCTTTAACCAATCACATTTTAGCCACTACTTGTTGCTAGGTAGATTAGAAGCCTTCACTCGCAGCTCTGCTTCTCACTGCAGCGCTATCCAAGCTGTTGCTTCAACCAATCAGATTTTGAGTTGGCGAGACCTGATGCTAAACGCGTCACCAAGAGTATTCACCGCAACCAACACGGAAATGTCAGCTATTCACCCGTTTTGATTGGATAGTCAACGTGTGACGTCACACCCGCGGCGCGGAAGTTGATAGTCGGTTCGGGCTGGCCAGAGGCTCTGGGGCTGGCCATTAAAATACAGTAAGCTTTTTCACAATTTTTTTTTTAGAATCCAAGTAGGTTTTTACAGTTTTGCAATGGTCCAAACTTGCTGTGTTATTGGATGTAATGTCCGGTCACACGACCTGAAAGGTAGAAAGAGAGAAAACGGGCTTTGTTTACTGTTTGCTGCACCGTAGTGAAGTTAGTTTCAAGTTGGACGTTGGATATTAAAGCTCCGTGTCAGCGTGTCTTCAGCACTGCGTTGCTTCGTCCAACTTCAAACTAACTTTACCGCGGTGTTTGCTGCTGGAAACAACGCGAAGTAGGAGCTCCTGATTCAGCTGTGACACATCATGGTACAACTTTCTGCATGTCCCAAAATAACTGCTAGTTTGTTCCACACACTCTGGTGAGTTTTGTTATATTATTTATAGATAATTATTGTTTGAATTGATTGTTTGAATTTATTTTGTTTTAAGAAGGAGCAAATATGATTTTTTTTCATCTGTTGCTACCTTTCATTTTATATGTTGTTTTTTTCCCTTTCATATATCTGTAAATTGTCAGAGTCAGTCAGAGTCAGAGAGTCTTTATTGTCATTTGCACCGCATGTGGTACATGTGATGAAAACGAGATTATGTACACAGGGTCCCAGTTACATCCAACAACAAAATGCAAGAGAAAAACAGTAATAACATCTAGGATTAAAGCTGCAGTATGTAGCTTTTTTTATGAACATATTTCTTCACTCTGTCACTACCTCCTGACAGACTGATGTTAGCCAGGTAATCTCTGAAAAAAAATTAAAAAAAATATTGTCCCCTTGCTTCTCCAGGTGGTAAATAAGCATTTCTAAAAAGAAAAGGTGACCCGCCATTTTCCAGCCAATAAAAACAGAGTTTGTAACCAGCCAATAAAAACAGAGCTTGAATTTGAATCAGCCAATAAAAACAGAGCTTGAATTTGAAATTCAACAGACCACAAGGGGGCAGAGCCACATATGGCTCTGAGGGGGAGGGATCAGAATGCTTTGCCTGTTGAAAATATTTCTAACTGCTGCAGTTCTACAGAAACTGCATACTGAACCTTTAATGAAANTTCAGTAAGTAAATGCCTAAACTTGTACTAAAATAACAGTTGTAAAATGTTGTTGCGTGTATTTAAATCACACACACAGCTTAAGCGTATGCTTCTGAACACAGAACACATTAAAAACCTGTGTTTAGCTGCATGGCATGCAGTGTACAGCTGTGTTTTTGTCGTTTGTCACTTTAATTTGCCACATCTTATTACTTAGCACATTACAAAAGTAACGTTTCATAATAAATTTTATTATAAAATATTGATTTCTCCTACCCTCGTTTTGTTTGACGCTTTGGCTTATTTTTGTTATGCAACCCAGAACTAAACACGTTTTTTTTGAATTGACTATTAATTAGCACCAAACAGTGGTAAAATCTTTTATTTGGTTTCCAAATATCCGTGTTTAGAAACATTATATAAGCTTGTACAATATATATTTGTTAGGACGTGTATACAGTATTTGTTTAAGCTATGTGTCAGCTAATCAAAACTGGGCACAGCACAGCTGATAAGATTAATGAGAAAATATTTCTTAATGCAAACCAAACCAATTGCAATAAATTTAACAATACATGTACTGTGTATCCTTTAAAATGTTCTTTTCAGATAACTGTGATGACTCAAGCACCCAGCAGCCACACAGAGTAATTGCAGCCAGGATTACTTTAACCAAGAAGAAGAAGATGATGCAGAGAGTCTCGGCCAGAGCTTCATCTCCTGAGACCTGCATCCACGACAATGTTGGGATGATACAGCTGAGACCCTGGTGTTTACTTTCTGGCAGGTGCAACATCCTGAAGGTGGTTGGGACTGCTTTTTCTTCAGTCCACTGCATCCATCCAGAGGAGCTGGAGGTGGTGTCCCATGTGACACGACACAGAACCTTTTGTTGTTTTGAATTAACTTACTGTTAATAAAATTAATCATGGACAACTAGTTTTTGTAATCAATTTGTTTATTTATTTATTTTTTCAGAGTCAGAGTCAGAGAGTCAGAGAGTCAGAGTCAGAGAGAATTTATTGTCATTTGCACCGCATGTAGTACATGTGTTGAAAACGAGATTATGTACACAGGGTCCCAGTTACATCCAACAACAAATGCAAGAGAAAAACAATAATAACATCTAGGATTAACTAAGAGAGACATCAGCTAGTAATACACTAAGCCCTAATGTAGTAGAAAAACATCATTATAAACAGCAGCACGAACATGAGCAGATGGTCACAGATGAACGCAGCAACAAGAAACAGATCAGTATCAGTATGATGTGACATTTTGCAGTGTTTATTCTTATTATTTATTTATTCATGAGTCTGACAGCCTCAGGGTAGAAGCTGTTTCTCAGTCTAGTGGTTCTACATTTGATGCTCCTCAACCTCCGTCCCGAGGGGAGTGGTGCAAAGAGTGAGTGTGCTGGGTGAGTGAGGTCTTTCATGATGCAGGTGGCTCTTTTTCTGCATCTGGAGGTGTAAATGTCTGTGATGGTGGGGAGACTGACTCCCACAGACTTCTGTGCAGCCTTCACCACTCTCTGCAGAGCTTTTCTCTCTGCAACTGTGCAGCCTCCATGCCACACGTTGATGCTGGAGCACAGGACGCTCTCCACTGCACACCTGTAGAACGAGGTGAGGACTGGGCTTCTCAGACCGGCTCGTCTCAGCCGTCTGAGGAAGTAGAGTCTCTGATGACCTTTCTTGATCAGGCTGGTGGTGTTGTTGCTCCAGCTGAGGTTATCATTCATGTGTACACCCAGGTATTTGTAGCTGGAGACCACCTCCACCGCAGATCCACCTATATACAGTGGGGTGTGGGTGTGTTTGTTCCTTCTGAAGTCCACAATCATCTCCTTCGTCTTCTTCACATTCATGTGAAGGTTGTTCTCTTTGCACCAGCTCTCCAGATGTTCCACCTCCTGTCTGTAGCTGGATTCATCATTATCTGTGATGCATCCCACCACAGCTGTATCATCTGCAAACTTAACAATATGACAGCCTGGATGTGTGGCTGTACAATCATATGTGAGCAGAGTGAACAGAAGAGGGCTCAGCACACATCCCTGAGGAGAGCCAGTGCTGAGGGTGATGGTGGAGGAGGAGAAGTTGTGGATCTTCACGGACTGTGGTCTGTCTGTTAAGAAGTCTAAGACCCAGTTACAAATAGAGGGGCTTAGTCCAAATAGAGGGGCTTAGTCCAAATAGAGAATAAAAATTAGTTTTCCCTCATGCATGAGGACAAATCTGGACATGTAGCAGCGGTCGACTTCCCACTCACTCCATCCCGACCCTGGATATTTGCAGTTCCTGAAAAGAGAAAAGATCAAAAGTTTAATCTGAGTAAATGTAACATTTTAATGGAGAAAAATGTTGATTCAAAATTTCACAGTGTCAACAAATCCCCAAAATGTTGGGACAGGTAGCAATGAACAAATGAACAAGAATTAATGTTGCATACATTTTTTAAAACTTTTTTATATAATGTCCACCATAATAAAAGTAATAAATAATAAATAAATAAATAAATAAATAAAACATAATAATTAAATAATAATATTAATACCTGCAGACAGAGGGTAAAGGTGGGCTAAAAATAAAACATGCATACCTGGTGAATCAGCTCTCATATCATGTCACCTCTAGCCTGGCCCTCGCCTTCCTGCACAGCTCCGCTCAATTCTCATTTCCCTTCACTGCACAGTCTGGGACTTCTCTCATAGACAACGATTTCTCCGGTAGATTTTTGACCGGACCAATCAGAGAACAGAAGGGGCGGAGTTTTTGGCCCCTAACCCACGCCCCCACCTGTCCCAGCGCAGCCAGCGAGCATTCGCATGTTCTCATTCAAAGCGATGCAAAGCGATGCA
Organism: Garcialebias charrua; assembly: GCA_038048925.1. Classification (NCBI taxonomy): domain Eukaryota; kingdom Metazoa; phylum Chordata; class Actinopteri; order Cyprinodontiformes; family Rivulidae; genus Garcialebias; species Garcialebias charrua. The sequence continues at coordinate 12,026 of JBBPBX010040069.1, read as the reverse complement.
GGACTGTTTTATATGTGACACAAATTTATTAATTTCCCCTTCTTAATCCCTTATCTGGAGTTTTCTTTTGTTTTTTTTCCCAAAAGTCAAGTAATCGCTCCCTCCTCCTTCTCCTCCTCACCCTCCGCTGATGAACAAGGAAATGCCTCAGGTTGTCACGAGAGAATTAAAGTCAGGTTTTACGTTGCTACCCGAGTCCCATCAGATTTCCTGGTCTTCTGGTGTGTTGGACCAGCGCTACATGGTTTTATTTTATTTTATTAGGACGTTTTATTAACATATAAACACAGAATATCCAAAGGCAGCGAGAGAAAATCAGCAGGAGGCGGAGCTGAAGTCAAGTTCAGAAGACCACGGGGGAGCGCGCAGCCAACGAGCATTCGCATGTTCTCATTCAAAGCGATGCAGGACTGTTTTATATGTGACACAAATTTATTAATTTCCCCTTCTTAATCCCTTATCTGGAGTTTTCTTTTGTTTTTTTTCCCCAAAAGTCAAGTAATCGCTCCCTCCTCCCTCCTCCTTCTCCTCCTCACCCTCCGCTGAGTGAAATGAACAAGGAAATGCCTCAGGTTGTCACGAGAGAATTAAAGTCAGGTTTTACGTTGCTGCCCGAGTCCCATCAGATTTCCTGGTCTTCTGGTGTGTTGGACCAGCGATCCATGGTTTTATTTTATTTTATTAGGACGTTTTATTAACATATAAACACAGAATGAACGGAGCGAGAGAAAATTCAGCAGGAGGCGGAGCTGAAGTCAAGTTCAGCAGACCACGGGGGAGCAGCCATCAGCAGAGGCCACGCCTCCAGCAAGAATTGGTTGTCAATGGAGAAAGTCCAGACCCTTGTCTGAAGCGAAGTGAAGGACAAGGGTCTGGTTTTAACCAGGCTATGTCACCTCCAAAGTGACATGTCAACATGTCTCCAATGAAGCTTGATGTCTGTGAAGCACGGCTCAGAGATTCCCTGGATGTGGAACACCTCATGGAGCTAAAAAAAGAACAACACATTTTAATCACCTTACAAACAAGCATACTTGAGAAACATTACTGTTTTCACTTTGTTGATCTGTCAAACAGATGACCCAGTGCAAAATAAATACTGCTGCAGAGCTGATGACCATGATACTCATTCACCAAGTACATATTATTTTATAAATACCATAACATTATTTGCAGCAAAAGAACACCGTGTCTAAAACATTGTAACTAGTACAACAGCTAAAATTAGCGCCAGCTTAGTCTCCATTGTTTTGTGATGTCGTGGTCTTCCTTATCTGAGTTCATAAGAGTTCACACACACTGCGGTGTTCATAAGAAACACTAGATTTTTAGCATTTAAACACAACTACAACACAAACTAACGTAGATCAGCAACAGATGAAAACGCCACAACCTTATGTGGGGCCACACCGAAGCAACGCTGCAGGCCGCAATAAACAGCACATGAAGAAACATGTCATATACTCAAAAGATAAATTATGGAATGGAAAGGTGTAAAATGGTACTCAGCTCCAAACGGATTGTACCCTGATGGTGTAAGGGTGGGTGAACATCAGTTTGAAAAGCTATTCTTGGAACAGCTTCGCTCATCAATGCTAATGCTATGTTGCTAATCGCTAATCCAACCCCTGAACTCTGGAGGGGGAGTGACCTTCTCGGGGGAGTGGCTCCACTTTTATACTCAAGCAGCACAGGCTGTGATGAAATTGTGCGAAAATTAATGACTGTGCGAATCGTAAACAAATGAGAAAATAAGGGTGCAATACCACAGTTCAACCCATAGGACTACCGAATACTCGTTTTTAGACCAAATATTGCCGATTTAAACTAATACGAACAATTTCATGAAAATTAACACAGAAATAGTGCTATGAAACCTTTTTAACACATTCTAGGGAGTTTATCAGCTAAAAAAGGTTAAATTTGGGTTTTGTTTCACTTTAAGGAAAAGTTCAGCTCAGACACATATTTACTATAATTTTTAGCAAACAAATAATTGTTTTTAAGTGTTAATCTTCTTAAAGCCTTGCTGTGCGCTCCTGTGGCAGACATCTGCAGCGGGGCTAAACACTCGGACCACATTTCTGGGTTATCTAAGCGGTGATGCGTCACATCAGCGGTGGATGGCACATTACGTCGGCGGTGACTTACAACTTATATAAAGGTGCAACCTGTTTATGGATTTTTCCAATTTATTGACAATAATTGGACAAAGCGACTTATATAAAGATGCGACCTATAGTCCAAAAAATACTGTAGCTCAGAAACCACTCGGTGGATATTTTTTCTGCTGCCACAGTGTAATTATATGGCTTTAATTTACAAACTGTTGCCCTGGAAGAAACATTTGAGATAAAATTCGATATTTTATTTGTGTTTTGAGAAACTGACTCGTCTCGGTTAGCATTTGTTTCATTTCTGTTTATAATGTTATAAATAGCTCAGAAACCACTCGGTGGATATTTTTTCTGCTGCCAGAGTGTAATTTTATGGCTTTAATTTACAAACTGTTGCCCTTGATGAAACATTTGAGATAAAATTCGATTTTTTTTTATTCGTGTTTTGAGAGACTGACTCGACTCGGTTAGCATTCGTTTCATTTCCGTTTATAATGTTATAAATAGCTCAGAAACCACTTGGTGGATATTTTTTCTGCTGCCAGAGTGTGATTATATGGCTTTAATTTACAAACTGTTGCCCTGGATGAAACATTTGAGATAAAATTCGATTTTTTTATTCGTTGTTTTAGACGGAATCGTCTCATGATAGCTTCCGTTTTATTTCCGTGTATATTTTTTAGCAAATAGCTAATAAACCAGTTGGCTAATAAACCACTAACCCTTGTGCTATAATGCCAGCTATAATTTTTAGCAAACAAATAATTGTTTTTACCGTGTTAATCTTCTTAAAAGCCTTGCTTTGCGCTCCTGTGGCAGACATTTGCAACAGAGCTAAACACTCGGTCCATATTTCCGGGTTGTCTCAGCGGTGACGCGTCACGTCAGCGGTGGTTGACGCGTTACGTCGGCGGTGACGTAGGTACGACCTATATTCCGGTGTGATCTATTTATGGATTTTTCCAATTTTTTGGCAATAATTGGACAATGCAACCTATATTCCGGTGTGATCTATATTCCGGAATATACGGTAATTTATTTTTATACTTCTTATATTTCTCTTTTGCGTCTTGTGTTCTCAATTTCAAGAAGTATGAATACAAATAATTATTTTTTTACAAGCATTTCTCAACCCTTTTGTCATCCATGGTTGGTCAACAATATTTCTCTTTGTATAATTTTTTTGCACAGAATTTTTTCATACCAAGCTTCCAAGATATTCATAAACTCATCATATGATCTGTTCACATCATCAACATACACGTCCTTCCAATTTTTTTTATCTAAATCATCTTTTAATTTATCTAAAGCTTTTTTCACGTGTTTATTATTTTTTTCTTAGTTGTAACTGCTTTTGTAATGCTTTGATCATTTTTATAGATAGTGAAAACTGGTGAATGATCACTTAAATTAGTCGTTAAAATACCACTTATCACATCCCCATTTGTTATATTTGTGAAGATACTATTAATTATTGTGGCACTATGAGTTGTAATTCTTGTTGGCTTTGATATCAACGGATACAGATTTAAACTATACATTGAATTTATAAATATACTGATGTTATTTTAATCTGTTTTATTTCCCAGATTAATATTAAAGTCTCCACACACAAAAAAACTTTTTAATTAAAACTCTTTTCCAATAGCTCCATGATTTTTTCAGTGAATATTTCTATATTTGATCCTGTGATCGATATTCCGATACACAACTTAATATTCTGTTTTTTATCATTCTTGTTTATTATTTCTATTGTTATCATTTCCATAATATTATCAACAATTATTGACATTTCACTAATTAATTTACATTTTATTTCATTATTAACAAATAGAGCCACTCTACCACCCTTTTTATTATTCATGTTCATATGATATAATTCATACCTAGAAGGTGAGCTTGTGATTGGAAGATCGCCGGTTCAAGCCCCGGTACCGACAACATCAAGAATGTGGGTGGGATAAGTGAAGCAGTCACACCTGTCTCCACCCTCATCTGCCCCACTCTGGGCCCTTTAGCAAGGCCCTTAACCCACACCATCTGCTCCCCCGGGAACCCTAGATATCAGCTCTCTGCTCCACACAGAGGGCTGTGGTAGCCCAGTGGCTGTTTCAGGAAGGGCATCCGGCATAAAAACAATTGCCAATTCTTCGTGCAACTAATTTGCTGTGGTGACCCCTGACGAAGGGAGAAGCCGAAAGAAGAAAAAAAAGACACAATTCATACCCTTTGATGTGAACATTATTTGTGTTTTCATTATTGAGCCATGTCTCTGACAGTGCTATTAAAATAAAAGTTATGTTTAATTGTTTTAAGTAATCTGTTATTTTGGATATACAAAGTATTTGCATTTATACTTCTACTATTGAAGTGAATAATAGAGACCTTGATGTTATTAAACTGCTCTTCATTATAATATTCGCTATCTTTTATTACAGGAAAAAAAAATTCTATCAATCAGATCTTCAACATGATAATTTTAGGTTCTGAGTCTTCGAATGTTGCCATATTTTAATATCTTTGTTCATTTGACTGTATATAATGTCAATTTTTGTGTGCAAGTTGCTAAAAGGGGACCACATATAGGTCTTTAAAATTTTTATGTTATGTCTGTGTGCTATCTTGACAATATTAATTCATTTTAATACACAAAATAATTCTTAGATAATCAATTATACCCTTTTTAATTCTGCCATTTTTAACTTTCGTTTTGAACGACCGGTTTCTGATACAAGTTCTGAAGTCCACGCCCTTCAACGATCTGTTTACGCCCTCTGTAACAGCCAGTATCTGTAATGTGTTGTTGTTTTAAAATTAGCTCTTTTTTTATTACTCATTTGACTTACTGTTAGTGCTAGCTTAAGATAACTTACCGAAACCCGTCTGAGCGCGCCGCAATTTGCTGCTCCTTTTAGCATTAGACCACCCGAATCCGATGCTAATGTTAGCTTGTTCCTCTTCCGGTGTTCGCCAGCTCCGCTCGTTGCACGCGGCGATTTTGGGAGTTATCGCTGTTCCAGTCAAGACAACACAAAGTTCACCAAGTGTCTCCCGTAAATTAATCCGTAAGGAGAAGGTCCTCGCTGCTGCGAGGCTGCAGCGAGGCTGTACAGTTGAAGCTCTGCTTCATCCGCCAGAGGAGGGGTCCCGTTGCCACCGGTCCCTACGCCGGGGGTCTGCTCGTTTAATTTTTACCGGCTGCGCGTTGGGAGCGATCGCAAATACACTAAAAATTGAACTAAAACATAAAAATAACAATTATACTTTATTTATAAAGCCATTTAAAAAAAACCACAGCTGCAACAAAGTGCTGTACACATGAAATTAAGAACATATAAACAAAAGATGAGATGAAATCATGAAAAACAACAGTCATGTGTTTAATACAGAAGTGGGTTGAGCCTAACCAGGGGTTGCTAGGTGAGGGGCTGGACTCAGGTTGTGGTGGGTTGTCCTCTCGCTTGTGACGTCACATGCGAGAGTATTTTAAAACGAAACGTATCTTATCACAGTAAAATAAATCTACTTAGAGTAAATAAACCACTGGGTGCATTTTTTTGGCACAAGGACTGTTTTTTTATGAAGTAAATACCCAAAGTTGAGTAAAAAAAACATTAAAAAGTGAATTTTGCATGTGTGGTCCCCTTTAATAATTTGTCATCTCCTGAGCTCATCTATATTTTTCCAGATCCTTCAGTTCTTTTATTATTTTAGTCTGAGATCCGTCAAGTGCTTTGATCCAGATGTTTCCATTTCTTGTCCATGTTGATGCCATTTTTTTTCTGTTTTTTAACAACCTTGCTTCATGTGCAATATTTCCATTTTTTTGTTAGATGTTCATTTATGTATACATTTGTTCCCTTCAGTTTTTTTTTTCTTGCATTATTACCTTGTTTCTTGACTTACTACTAATGAACCTGATAACTATAGATGGTTTGAATTTTTCTGATTTACTGGGCAGGGTGTGACAGATTGAAATGTCTTCATGTTTTATGTCAATGTCCTTTTTCTGTAAAAAAGTCACTACTTGCTCCTCCAGAGTCTGTAGTTACCCCTGTGGTGCATCCTTTGTTGTACCAGCAGCAACTCCTGCATATGTCCAGCGCCTAACTTTTACCAAAGTAATTTTATGGTAAGATACTTGTACTTTCACAGAAGCATCACTTTGAGGTACTTTATACAACGCTGCTGCTGGATATAGGCAACAATCAAATACTACCTCTGGAAAATCTCCCTTCGAGGTCACAATGGGTTTTGCTTCTCCACTGTTCCCTTCACAAGTCTGATGTGGTTGTTCCTAACCCAAAACCTCTTTTCCTAAACCTAACCTTCTGACATCTGACCCTAAACCAAACCCTAAACCTGACTACTGACCCTAAACTTAACCTGGGACTCCTTTCTCTAAACTTTGTCCTCTGACCTTTGCTTGAAACCATTACCTGATCATATCCCCACCCTTTGACCCTGAACTTAGCCCTGGCTGCCAAGCCTAAACCCACATCCTGACAGGAACCCTGGGCCCATCACCTACTCTCCCTACTCAAAATTCTTAGTGGAATGAGGGCATAGCTGGAGGTCTAGGTGGGGAGATAGGTTTCATGCAGGGGACTTGGCACAGTGATGAACTGTGCACGACAGAATTCTTATTGTTTCTAATCCTAACCCTAACTCCAGGGAAGGCCCATGACATGCTGGAGAGACTGTGCCTCTCGGATGGCCTGGGAATGCCTTGGAGTCCTCCCAGAAGAGCTGGAAGAAGTGGATGTAGAAAGAGTTGCCCGGAACTCCCTACTCAAGCTGCTGCCCACACAACCTGACTTCAGAACAGGTGGAAGATAATGTTTATATGGATGGATAGATGTTTGGCTGGCTGGCTGGCTGGCTGGCTGGCTGGCTGGCTGGATGGATGGATGGATGGTTGGATGGATGGATGGATGGATGGATGGACAACTCAAATATAGGTATCTCCAAATATTTCAAAAACTGTCTGAATTGCCATGTTGAAAATTAGCTGCTTTTGTAGGTTCCTTGAAAAAACTCAGACATATCCTGATGCATGCTCAATCCAGGTAGAAAAATCGAGCAAAGTTAAATCAGGTCCTCTGGACAGATTCTTCAGTCTTACAGACAGGTGTACATATATTTTCTCATCTACATCTGTATTACCTGTACACACAGGTTATTAAGCATAACACAAAAATGACCAACAGCAGCAAAATCTTTGAAGAAATAAATTAGGTCTGAATTAATTTAGTTTTTGCTACCAAGAGTTTGGAAGCCGAAACAAAAGTTTAATAAAGGCAGCCTATGTCTTACAACTCAAATCTTTTTCTCTTTTTTTTTTTTTACTGCAAATAATAAGTTAATCAAAAAACTTGGTAAATAAATAAACTGTTGAAATTTTTGTTGTTGATAAATCCATCCATCCATTATTTGTTACCTACTTTTTGGGTCATAGTGGCCCATAATGTGGGAGTGGTGGCGCAGAGGTTAAGAAGGTGAGCTTGTGATCGGAAGATCGCCGGTTCAAGCCCAGGTACCGACAACATCAAGATTGTGGGTGGAATAACTGAAGCAGTTACACCTGTCACCTGCCAGAATGCAGCAGCTCGATCTTTAACCAGTACAGGCAAACGAGAGCACATTACACCAGTCTTGGCCTCCCTACACTGGCTACCAGTTCATCAAAGAATCCAGTTCAAAATTCTCCCAGCGGGTTCGGATGTTGTCAGTCCATACAATGTGCGTTATCATCTGTTATCATGGTAAATGGAGCTTATTTATATAGCGCTTTCCAGCCCCCTATGAGGGGCCCCAAAGCGCTTTACAATACCAACCATCCACCCATTCATACACCGGTAGTGGCAGACTGCCATGCAAGGCGCCATCCAGTCCTACCGGGAGCAACTCGGGGTTAAGTGTCTTGCCCAGGGACACAACGACACGTGGTGTGGGGAACCGGGATTCAAACCTCCAACCTTCTGATCGGGGGACGACTGCCATTACCACTACGCCACAGCCGCCCCTCATCCCCATATATAGTGGCGAAACTGTCCCATCTACCTCCTAGCATGTTTAAAAGAACGTTATCAACGTTATAATCGCTGTGAGTAGGCAGCATATTTCCGTAAACCCGGAAGTGTAGTGTTTTTTTGTTTTTTTCAGCTTAGGTAACCGTTTTCCTAGACCTAACCTTAAACCTGACCCAGAGGACCAACCCTAAACCAAACCCCCTTACCCTTGTGCCTAAACCTAACCAAGACCCTAAACCTAACGCCAGAGGCTTTACTCTAAACTTCAACACGTAGCTAAAGACGGAGCCTGCTGTCATCTAAACCTCCTAGGAGGTACAGGAGGGGCAATCTGACCGCTATGTATGGGGATGATAAAAACTGATAAGGGCCATTTTATGGTTGATAACATCCGAAGCGGGCGATTCTCCTGTATGTCCACAAATTGCTGAACAGTCTCGCCCCCGCCTATCTCACTGTAATGGACCTACCCAGGGTCAAATTAAGGTTTTTGAACTGTCCAGTGATGACCTTTACTGACCACTCAGTAAAGCAAGACATTTACTACAAAATCATTCATTTAGCTATAATCTGATAAATATAGTCACCAAAAGAGACTATTTCTATCTTTGATTTTATTCTAATGTGATCAAAAGAATAACTTTTGTCATTTTCATGATGTGTGCTTTTAAGCTGTGTCATTCTGTAAGAGTTAAACTGTGTTCACTGCTGTGTTTAAAGGTGAAGCCTTCGGGTCACAGAGACCGGACGGTTTTGTTTAGAAACTCAGAGACAGTCTCATGAGCAGGGCTCCAGCGTTATCTGTCTTTTTTCCTAAACATTTCTCTCTGCTGCTGGCTTTAACCTTGGGTATGATAAGACAAATGAACTCCTCGACTGGTCCTTCCTTAAGTACTAGTGCTAAGCTTTTGCTGAGACTTCAGAGTCGGCAAGAGTCGGAGAGAGTTGCTGGGAACTTCAAGAGATGTGAACTTTCCCAAGAGCTGGACACGTGTGGTCAAGAGCTAACGACCGGCGTCTTCAGCTAAGGACTGATAACAGGCTGTTATGAGTCTACTTCGAACAAGCGTAAGATCAAGAACTTGTCTATTCCTTCCTGGAATAAGTTTATCTTGAAGTCAGAGGCCTGAAGCTGACATATTCTCTGATGACCAAGCAAAACCAGGAGACGTTGGAAAACGTAAACCAGAACCTTGCTTGAAGGTATCGTACTGGTTCCCACAAGAATCCGTGCATCTGAAAGGCTACAAGGTCGTCCCTCTTACCGGGCAGTCGTCAAAAGGTAAAGAGCTGTTTACAAAACGTACTTGGATTTTAGCAGAAGTCGGATGAGAAGTGTCACTCTGGTATCATGCTCAGGATAATTTCTTCTTAAATCTTTCCTCCTATCTCTTTTCCCTCTCAATCTAAGCTGGAAACTATATTTTTTAAGTTAAAGAGCCCACAGACTAAATATGCTTAACATCTAATATTTATGTCTGTTGTGTTAAATTTAAGTGTGCTGACGTATTTGAATTGAACAAACACGGACTCTCTCGGAGCGCGTCAACGTCGGTTCTGGTCCACTTCGTCGTGGATCAGAAACTCGGGTCTGAACAGAACCACTATCCGACTACGTTCTACAGTAATATGCTTCTCTGACCTGCTCTAAAATGTAAAATACCACAACAGCAATCTTGTAGATGTTAAATTAGCTTTCAGGCTTTTGACTCGGCGGTCAAACAAAGCTTTGTACAGGAGTCTGCGTGAACTGGACCGAACCAGGACCAGAACCACCACAGACCACGGCTGACAAAACTTCACCTGAATGCTTCCAACAGCGTCTAACAGAGTTGAAACAATAATAATCTCACAGCTTCAAATGATAAAAACATGCAGAATCTGCCTGCTTTGAACACTTCCAGCCAAAATCATTATCCTCAGAGTTTAAAACTTGGATCCACTTATGCAAACATGACGTTACAGTTCATGAGAAACCACAGAAATCAATAAACTTTCAGAACCACGTACGAAGGCCACCAGATGTAAGAATTATGAGGAGGTCAATATTAATACTGACCTCTTTATCTTAATTAATTTACTTATTCAGATTGAATAGTAAATGTTCACGGATTCTGTTCTTTTTCAGTTTACCCAATATTTCTGTGGTCTTTATGATGGATAAATAAACAGAGCCATTAAGTGACAATGGACATTAACTTAGTTTGGTATGCCAGGCGACACTACCATTTATTTAAAATAAATCAACTAAATTAACACCATTACACTTGATTGACATGATTACAGAATCCGTGAACTATTCAATCTGAATAAGTAAATTAATTAAGATAAAGAGGTCAGTATTAATATTGACCTCCTCATAATTCTTACATCTGGTGGCCTTCGTACGTGGTTCTGAAAGTTTATTGATTTCTGTGGTTTCTCATGAACTGTAACGTCATGTTTGCATAAGTGGATCCAAGTTTTAAACTCTGAGGATAATGATTTTGGCTGGAAGTGTTCAAAGCAGGCAGATTCTGCATGTTTTTATCATTTGAAGCTGTGAGATTATTATTGTTTCAACTCTGTTAGACGCTGTTGGAAGCATTCAGGTGAAGTTTTGTCAGCCGTGGTCTGTGGTGGTTCTGGTCGTTTCGGTCCAGTTCACTGCACCACCCTGCTACAAATACATTGTATTAATCCAATAATTCTTAGTCAGGTCATCTGGACAGTTTATTTTTTATAGAGATGTTTCACCCTCCATCTGGAGGGCTTCATCAGTTAGAGGAGTTCCAGCAAACTGTTTCCCCACCAAGCAATAAACACCTTAAAGAGGAACTAAACTCAAAAATATATTTTTTATCTGATAAACTCCCTAGAATGTGTTCTAAATGTTTCACAGCACTATGTCTGTGTTAATTTTCAGATATTTGTGCGTATATGTTTAAATCGGCAATATTTGGTCTAAAAACGTGTTTACGGTAGTCCTATGGGTTGAACAGAGGTATTGCACCCTAATTTCCTTATTTGTCTACGATTCGCGCTGTGACGTGTTTTCGCGCTCTGTCGTCACTGAAGTGGTTCAAGCAGAGCCAATCCCCTGCAGAGATGAGAAGGTCCTCGCTGCAGTTCATACCTTATATGGAAGTGGTACATTACACTCCAGAAACATACTGCAACAGAGGATATTATAGTTTTTGGAATGGCACTAGTTATTTGGGTATTTCAACCTATTTATTCTAAGACTACCTTCCACTTCATCAAAACTGTTTGGCTGTATTTATGTTCCTATTGTGCAATGGACAAGTGATGCCTGAATGCCTGGTTGGGGCAGTGGTGGTGGTGCAGGTTTACGATCCGGATGACCCAGGTTTGATACCCGGTCACGGAGGACCTTATGGTATTATTTTCATTTTTTTTAAGCCTTTTGTTTTGGATAGATCGGGTGGAATAGATAAATACATCTACATATTTATTCTTTTTGTTGCTTGTTTTAAGTTGTTTGCTGGAGTTTTAGTTTGCTTTAGTTTGTTGCTAGAGGGGGCGTGAACGCAGCACAACCCCCAACCTCCTCCCCTCCTTGTCTCTCGACACTCCCATGTTCATGGAATATTTAAATCTGGTCTGGGGGCAGGGTTACCGTTTCACAGTGAGATGAGCCGCTCTTTAAGTGGACCAACCAGTTTGTTGGAGCTAAGATGGTTTCTGGGGGCCGTCCTGTCGCTCGTCGACTTCTCCCAGGCAGGCAGCCATAGCCAAAGTGGTTCAAGGCAAGAAAGTTCATGTCCAGTAATCCAGGTACCAAATCCAACAATTCTCAGTCGGGTCATCTTTCATTCAACCTTTATTTAGTCAGGTAAATCTTATTGAGCCTCGAGGGCTCATTTACAAAAGTGAC
>JBBPBX010040068.1:12408-23143 GCA_038048925.1 Garcialebias charrua | reverse complement strand
ACCAGCTGCATCACTGTGTGGTTTGGTGCATGTACTGCATCATGCCGCAAGAGCCTCCAGCGCATTGTGAGAGCAGCTGAGAAGATCGTGGGCACCTCCTTGCCCTCACTGCAGGACTTACACAGCAAACGCCTCACTCGGAAAGCCCACCGCATGGCAGGTGATCCCACACACCCACTACACAGCTGCTTCAGACTGCTGCCATCAGGGAGGAGACTGAGGAGTCTCCAGGCTCGAACCAGCAGACTGAGAGACAGCTCTGTTCATCAGGCAGTCAGAATGCTAAACACTCTGCCTGCTCTGCCTCCCCTCCCATTTGAACTGCCTTAACACTAAAACTTTCTCACATATTATCACTCAACACAAAGTTTTTAACACTAGACTCTGTGTCATCAAACGGGTTAATCACTAAACTCTCGGTCATGTGCTCATACAGTTTGCACTACTTCTCATACTTGCACTAATGTCTGTATTACATCACTGCCTATAATCATAATACTGTTTACATTCTCTGTTTACATTTATTAATACTGTTTACTTTTATTACTACTGCTTACATGTAATTACTACTGTTTACATTTATTTACACTACTCTAATATCTACACCACTGCTGGTACATATACAGTGTGCTCTGAACGGTCTTATTTAGGGATGCCCAATGTGCCTTACTGCATATGCCACTTTTTGCCTCTACAACAACATCAACTACTACCTCATACATATACTGTGTACATTGACTCATACGCTGCTTTGCCACTTTGCAAATGTCAATGCTAGAAACCTTTAGTTTATTTTAGTTATACTTTTTATACTCTTTTTTTATACTAGTATGCAAAAACTCAGGACAATATTATGTTCATTAAATGTTTAATGTTTTAGTTTTAGAGTTGGTGTAAATTTTCATACTCTTATACCACTATGCAAAAAACTCAGGACAGTGTTAGTTTTACTATTTTATGCTTATGTCTATTATTATATGTTTCAGTGTTTCAATGTTTAGATGTTTACTGTTGCACCGAGGGACTGAGAGAAACGCAATTTCGGTCCTGTGTATGTCCTGCACTGTACATATTGCAGATCTGACAATAAAGTTGACTTTGACTTTGACTTTGACTTTGACTTTGAACCTCAGCCCCACTGGGTGATGGTCCAAAGGAAAAATAATACTCAAAGTAAGCCCTTGGTCAACCACTGACCCGTTCAGCTTTCAAATCAATTTTAGTAGCTCTCGCCCATCTCCAGGGCGAGAGCTGAGCTCCAGCTGAAAGCAACATAAAACATAGAAATATATACCGTAAACACCGGTGTATAATACGCACTTTTATTGCTCATTTGAATGTCCTGCGTATTATACACCAAAGCGTATTATCTACAGATTTTTTCCCATATTTTTAGACCCATTTTTGGCTCTGATTCACTGTTTTCTTTTTGGCCTAAAAATGGTGCAGTACCAGTTTCGGCCGCTATGGGCGCTAATGCACCCTGTAGTCTGTTTACCTGCAGACTGTACCTGGAGGCGTATCCTGGCGCCATCTAGTGGCCATAAAAAAGACTGTCACGGCAGCGCGTATTATACACCGAAGCGTATTATCTACCGATTTTTCTGATTTATTTCCAAATATTGGACAAAGCGTATTATACACCGGAGCGTATTATACACTGGTGTTTACGGTATATATATCTGGCACGAACTGAACATCGCGGACGAACTGAAGAGTCGCCACCAGAAGCCACAAGCTGAGCTGGCTGACCAATTTTGAATCTTTGATTGGAGGGGGCCGAGCGCGGATCTGTGAGCTTGCGTCTCGAGCCACAGGCTAAGCTAGCCGACCTCGAAGCCACCGCGACCAGAGAGGGCTGAACGCCGCACGGACTGAAAAGCCGTCGACAGGTATCGTGTGCAGACCTCGGAGCTGTTGCGACCGAAGGAGGCTGAGCGCCGTGCAAGTACCGGTGTACCGCTGTCGGGAGCAACGAGCTGGGCTAGCATCGGAGCTACGTGCTGTGCTAACTGAGCTAGCATCCGAGCTACTGTGACCGGAGGAAGCCGCGAGCACGTGCGCGAACCGGAGGACCGCTGCCTGGAGCTTCGAGCTGGGCCGAGCACGTGCGCGAACCGGAGGACCGCCGCCTGGAGCTTCGAGCTGGGCCGAGCGCCGTGAGCGAACCGGAGGACCGCCGCCTGGAGCTTCGAGCTGGGCCGGGCATCGTGCGCGAGCCGGAGGACCGCCGCCTGGAGCTGGGCTGGCGTCGGAGCTGCGCCTGGAGCTACGTGCTGTGCTAACTGGGCTAACATCGGAGCTGCGGCGACCGGAGGAGGCCAAGCGCCGTGCGTGAACCGGAGGACCGCCGTCTAAGCCGGGCTAGTGAGCAAACCTCTTCGGATAACAGATCTGATTGCTGCAGGCTGCTGAGACCGTGAGTTCTGATCTAATAACTGCTGATCTGGGTGCTGCACTGCTGGGCCACAGCCACCATCGTTAGGCCTGTGAGCCTCGTGGAAGGGCCACGTGGTTCAGCAAACAAACCAGAGACCTGCTACCACTAGATTACAAACTCTGTAAGTATGACGAGAGGTAAAGGACCAAAGTCACCAGACTCGAAGGGAAACAACTCAACAGAAATGCAAGACTTTAAACAATCACTCAACTTTATGGGTGAACAAATAGAAAAATTATCAGCAAAAATGGATTCCCAGGCCGGTCTGGTTAATGAAATAAGACAACTGAAAGAACTGATAATTAGCAAAAACAATAAAATTGCTGAACTGGAACAAAAAATAGATGACTTAGAACAATACACAAAGCAAGACAACTTGGTGATCTCAGGACTTGATGTTAAGTGTCATATAAAAGAGCTCTTACTAACAATGACCAAACTGAGAATGAAACTCCGGAAGAACTAGAGACTCTGGAGGATTGTGTAGTTGCTTTTTTTTACAGGACATGAACATTGACATAGACTATGGGGACATTTCGTTCTGTCACACCCTGCCCAGTAAATCACCAAGATTCGGACCGTCAGTAGTCGTCAAGTTCATTAGCAGGAAGTTAAAAAACTATGTTATGCAAGCAAAAAAAATCTGCGGGGATCAAACGTTTACATAAATGAACATCTAACCAAAAAAAATGGAAACATTGCACATGAAGCAAGGTTGTTAAAAAAACAGAACAAAATAGCATCAACATGGACAAGAAATGGATACATCTTTATCAAAACAAAGGAAGGGTCTCAGCCTAAAATGATAAAAGAGCTGAAGGATCTGGATGAATTCAGGAAATGAAAAATTACAAATCAATGAAACAACTCACACTCAAAATGGATAAAATATACAGTGAAATGAACAAATACATTAGAACATGACAACATACGAAGACTCAGAACCTAAAATATATAATGTTGAAAATGTGATTGATGCAAATTTTTTTCCTGTAATAAAAGATAGCGAATATTATAATGAAGAGCAGTTTAATGACATCAATATATCAAATGGAGTTCTCTCTATTATTCACTTTAATAGCAGAAGTATAAATGCAAACATATCCAAAATAACAGATTACTTAAAACAGTTAAATAGAACTTTTACAATAATAGCGCTGTCAGAGACATGGCTCAATGATGATAACACAAGTAATATTCACATCGAGGGGTATGAATTATATCATATGAACAGAAATAATAAAAGAGGTGGTGGAGTCGCTCTATTTGTCAATAATGAAATAAAATGTAAATTAAATAGTGAAATGTCAATAATAGTTGATAATATTATGGAAATGATAACAATAGAAATAATAAACAAAAACGATAAAAACGTAATAATAAGTTGTGTATATAGATCACCAGGAGCAAATACTGTAATATGAAAGTAGCTAAGGTAGTTCCTCTTTTAAAAATGGTGATAAATGTGTGTTCAACAATTATAGACCTATATCCTTGTTACCACAGTTTTCAAAAATTCTTGAAAAACTATTTGTAAACAGACTAGATCAATTTATAGATAAACAAAATATTCTAAGCAACAGTCAGTATGGGTTTAGAGCAAAAAACTCTACATCAATGGCTCTCATGGAATTAATGGAACAAATAACTACTGCTGTCGATCAAAAACAATATTGTATCAGTATTTTTGTTGATTTAAAAAAAGCATTCGATACTATTGATCACACCATTCTCCTTGAAAAACTGAACAAATATGGTATTAGAGGACCAGCATTACAGTGGGTATCTAGCTACTTGAAAGATAGGAAACAATTTGTACAAATAAATGATGTAAGATCTGACCTCTGTAATATCACATGTGGAGTTCCCCAAGGCTCTGTACTTGGACCAAAGCTATTTATTTTATATGTGAATGACTTGGTAAATGTGTCAGGACTCCTTAAATGTGTACTTTTTGCTGATGATACCACTTTTTCTGTTTAGGTGAAGATATAGAACAAATGTTGGAATTGATAAAGACAGAATTTGTCAAGATACAAACTTGGTTTAAAATAAATAAATTATCATTAAATCTAGAAAAAACTAATTACATGATATTCGGTAATAAAAAGAAAACTGTTGATGTTCCACTCAAAATTGAGGATGTTGAGATTTGTAGAGTGAGTGAGGTGAAGTTTTTGGGTGTTATCATTGATGACAAACTGACATGGAAACAACACATAAATTCTGTAAGAATAAAAATAGCTAAATCGATTGCAGTACTGTACAAAGTCAGAGACCTATTGAATGATAAAGCTCTGTATTTGTTGTATAACACAATCATTGTTCCACACTTAATCTATTGTATTGATGTTTGGGGGAATGCGTGTAAAACAATCACAAAGCCTATTTTTGTATTACAGAAAAGAGCTGTAAGAATTATCACTAGAAAACATTACTGTCATCCATCAAGTACATTATTTTATCAACTGAAGTTATTGAAGTTCCATGATTTGGTAGACTATAATATTTTATCAGTTATGTATAGGGCTCAAAATAATGCATTACCTTTAAATATCCAAATGCATTTTGTTAAAAGACAAAGTTGTTATAATCTTAAGGGGACAGAGATGTTTGTAAAACCACAATTCAGAACTAGTTTGAAGGGACGTTCTACCTCAATCCAGGGAATTAGATTATGGAATGGCTTGGAGAATGTAGTTAAAAATGCCAAGTCAATGTTTACATTTAAGAAAATGATCAAAACGAATGTGTAAAAAAAATTCCATGCTTAGTGAGACACCTGCCAAGGAGCAGACTCTCGTTGTTGGCAGCTCCATAATCTGAAACATGGCACCTGCAAATTAGACCACAGTCAAATGCATTCCAGGGGCCAGAACAGGCGACATTGAATCCCACCTGAAACTACTGATTAAAGCTAAGGCTAAATAATACAGTCAAATCATTATTCATGTCGGCGAAAATGACACTCGACTACGCAAATTAGAGCTAACTGAAATGAATGCTGCTTCAGTGTGCAACTTCGCAAAAACTATGTCTGACTCCGTAGTTTTTTCCGGCTCCCTCCCCAACCTGTCCAGCGATGACATGTTTAGCCATATGTCGGCTTTAAACCACTGGACGTCCAGGTGGTGCTCTGAAAACAACATAGAACTTGAAGACAACTGGAGTGAATTTTGGAGAAAACCCAGTCTGATGCGGAGAGATGGAATCCATCCCACCTTAAGAGGAGCAGCACTTCTCTCTAAAAACTTACCTGATTCAATTGGACATCTGGGTTGTTGACAATTAACGGTCCAGTCTAGAAATCAGTCCAGGAAGCAGAGATGTAGTCTTCTACACCTCTCTGCTGCTTCTTCATTACCCACCCAAAACCCCATTGAAATAGTGCCAACACGGCCACAGCTCAAATTCAATAAACCAAAAATCATCCCTAAAAATATTAACCATAAAAATTGTATTAAAATAAACACAACTACTTTACCAGAACAAAAGAATAAAAGTGTTTCATGTTGATTATTTAACATCAGATCTCTTTCTTCTAAATCCCTGTTAGTTAATGACATGATAACTGATCATCATACTGATTTGTTCTGTCTGACATAAACCTGGCTACAACATGAAGATTTTGTTAGTATAAATGAATCCACTCCTGTTAATTATTTAAATCTTCATGTTCCTAGAACAACTGGTCAAGGCGGAGGTGTAGCTTCAATTTTTCAGACGGGACTATTAATTAATACTAAACCACTTCATAGTTATAATACTTTGGAGTAAGTGTCTCTAAGTCAGTCCCATCCTAAATGGAAAATGGAACGGCCACGCTCACTAGTTGTTTGATATCGTCCACCAGGCTCCTATGCTCAGTTTTTGTCTGAATTATCAGAATTCTTAACTGACTTACTACTAAATCGTGATAAAGTCATAATAATGGGTGATATCAATATTTATGTAGATGTTGAAAGTGATTGCTCAAAATTTTAATAGAGTCAACTGGTTTTACCCAAAGCACTTAAAAAAAACTGATTGTACAATAAATGTCCAGCATATATTGGTTGGCATATACTATACATGTATGTATTTGCATGAATAAGTTGATGTCCAACAAACTATAGGATGAACATTTGCCCCACAGAAGATGAAGTTTAGAACAAAGCAGTGAACGTCAGGCAAAAACTCTCGTATTAAAGTCTTTCTGAACTTCCTTTAATCATTGTGTTGAATGTTGATGCCAACCAGTATTCTCACCTCACTCTCTCTGCACAGGAGAGGGCAGTGGAGACAAGAGACTGAACACCAGCTGGTCTATACTCGCATGAGATTTTTACATTGTTGAAAGATTCAAGCTTTTGGATTTTGCATGATGAACTAGTGACAAAATAAATAAATAAAATGTCTTAAGCACAAAAAGTTGAAGCATTTTTTTTGGTCCCTCAAGCATAACAGTTTAACATGATCCATGATAGGGAAGTGAAAATGTGTCTTTGCACAAAGACCACTGCAGCACCAGCACATGCAGCCAGGCATGGAATAAATAAAAACCTCCTTTAAGGAATGCTTTTTGCCCCTTGTCTTTAATGCCAGAAATTTGAGACAATCTTGCTGTATCCAAAGAAATGACAGAGTTAAAGTTTCCTTTGTTACATCTTAAAATTATAGATATGCACAGTCTAACAATCAATCTAATCCAGCATCATTTGGTGGCACTCAGAGTATGTGTTATGAAAGACTCTCAACTCTACATCCTATTTTTAACACAACATCTGTAAAACTGACTATCCTTGTTAAGATTGATTAACTGTGTCAGCCATCTTAATTGGTTGACTCCAAAATTTGTAGATGTATAACAAATACAGCTTTTAAGTTGCTTACACAGTAATGTTTTTTTCCATAGTTAGAAAAACCATACATATAGTAAATAACAAAATGCCATTCCAGTTTTGCACAATAGGAACATTGGGCCTCATGCACAAACCGTTCGTACGCACAGATATGTGCTTATCCTGTGCGTACGAGTGATTAAGGATCATTTGTGTCATCCAACAATGTTTTCGTATCCTACGAATTTATTCAGATACGAACAGAATTTACGAGTGGTCCGGAGCTGTCGTATAATTTAGGAGCGTCAGTCTGCTGTCATCCAGACGGATCTTCTCCACGAATAACTTCATATGTCGTTATTTAGAAAATATTTAGAGTTTAAAAAAATCACGCACCATAATTATTCTTGACAATAGGTTATTCTGTTTGAATTAGAATTATAATTTTAAGTTTAATTTGTTTGGTGTGTCGCGCAGGCTTCAGTGAGTCGTGCGCTCCTTGGTCATCAAAGCCGCTCCTCATATTAACACCCAGGTACATAAAATCCCCATACACCGCCGCAGAACAAGTACGAATTAAGACTGATCTTGTGCCAAACACCATCGGAGCAATAGATTATTATATCTGATTCGAAATATAACCTGCAGAATGTGGTGGTTGCGCGCTGACCAGGAGGTGCGCGCATCATTTGTGCTGCAAAACATGTTGGCACGCGTCTTGCAGCGTGGCATTTACAGTATTGTCCATCCATCTCGCAGACTGATCTCCTCCTGTCCGTGCTGCGGCGAGACGTTTGTTTGAAGCCATTTTCAGATCAAACCATTTATTCTTGATTTCTGATACTGTACGACCCACGGGACACACAGCATGCACTACAATATTAATATGAAGTTAACTGTAGTTTAGAGACATTTTAAAATGCTTCTGTTGAAAAACACATCCGACACTTGCGGGGGGTGGGGGGGTAGCGGTGCGCCACAGCTCTTCTGAATAAGTGAAACTATAATGTAACACAGTACACTAAAATTAGAGATATTTGACCATCCGACACTTGCGGGGGGGTGGGGGCAGCGGTGCGCCACAGCTCTTCTGAATAAGTGAAACTACACAGTTGTTTACAAACTTTACACTAACATTAAAGATATTTGACCATCCGACACCTGCAGGGGGGGTGGGGGGTGGGGGGGTAGCCACAGCGCGACTGAGAGCAGATCTCCGAACGCGTGAAGTTCCTCATTTTACTTCATGTGTTTGAATGAATGGACACTTCCTGCTGTCAGAAGGCAGGAAGTGTGGCCTTATATGGTGTTTTGAGGGGTGGAAATTATGTAAATTACATTCACGCGAGCACGCGCAGGTGAGTAGAACAGGTGGAATTCATCACCTTTAAGCAGCCCGTTTACACGCTTTTCCTGTGGATAGAAGAGTTTGTTGGTTCTGACGTGGCATGTTCGTACGAACGCTTCGTACGAACAAAAGTAGGAGAAATTTAGGATTAGAATAAGAACATTTTCGTGCATGAGGGCCAATGTCAGCATCCCACTTAATGCAAAACATTAAACACATTTATCTTCTTCCACCCATCCATCCATCCATCCATCCATCCATCCATCCATCCATCCATCCATCCATCCATCCATCCATCCATCCATGTATTATCCATTTAGACATAGACCCTCCTGCATATTCTAGGCCTCCTCCCAGTCGGACATGCCCGAAGGCCGAAGCACCTCCACAGGGTGGCGCCCAGAAGCATCCTTAACAGATGCCCGAACCACCTCAACTGACTCCTCTCAATGTGGAGGTGCAGTGGTTCTACTCCGAGTCTCTCCTGATAGCTGAACTTCTCACCCTGTCTCTAAGGGAGAGTCCAGCTACCCTGCAGAGGAAACTCATTTCAACATCTGTATCCACAAACACATTCTTTCAGTCACTACCCAGAGCTCGTGATCATAGGTGAGGGTAGGAATGTAGACCGGCCGGTAAACAGAGAGCTTTGCCTTACAGCTCAGCTCCCTCTTCACCACAACGGACCGGCACAGAGTCTGCAACACTGCAGACACTGCACCAATCCATCTGTCAATCTCCCTCTCCATTCTTCCCTCACTCGTGAACAAAACCCCAAGACACTTGAACTCCCCCACATGAGACAGAACCTCACCCTCGACCTGAAGAGAACTATCCACCCTTTTCCTACTGAGGACCATGGCCTCAGATTTGGAGGTGCTGGTCCTAATTTATTTAACTACTTTTATCTACGTTAGACACATAAATATATCATGTCACCTTCTGCCATTTTAATAATAATAATAATAATGAATTTAATTTACAACACACTTTTCATTAACAAAAATCTCAAAGTGCTACAAAGTGCAACTAAAATCAAAGATCAAATAAAAACAAGTGATAAAATCAAGTAAAATCAGTGATAAAACAACAAAAATCAATAATAAAATCAATTAAAAATAACGATAATACCAACTAAGATCTAAGATTTTAAAGCCCCATCTTTTCAAATGATCAAACCAGGAGTCTCATGTATGAGCATAAAAAAATAAAAAAATAAAAACAAGTGTAAATAAAATAAAATAAATAAATAAAAACAAGTGATAAAATCAAGTTAAATCAATGATAAAACAACAAAAATCAATAATAAAATCAATTAAAAATAATGATAATACCAACTAAGATCAAAGATTTTAAAGCACCATCTTTTCAAATGATCAAACCAGGAGCCTCATGTATGAGCATAAAAAAATACTAAAAAAAATAAGTAAATAAAATAAAATAAATAAATAAAAACAAGTGATAAAATCAAGTAAAATCAATGATAAAACAACAAAAATCAATAATAAAATCAATTAAAAATAACGATAATACCAACTAAGATCTAAGATTTTAAAGCCCCATCTTTTCAAATGATCAAACCAGGAGTCTCATGTATGAGCATAAAAAAATAAAAAAAAAAAACAAGTGTAAATAAAATAAAATAAATAAATAAAAACAAGTGATAAAATCAAGTTAAATCAATGATAAAACAACAAAAATCAATAATAAAATCAATTAAAAATAATGATAATACCAACTAAGATCAAAGATTTTAAAGCACCATCTTTTCAAATGATCAAACCACACTGTAAGAAATGTCCGTAGAATTTACATTGAAACTATGTAAAATCACAACATAAAAATACTGTAAAATGGAAAGCATAAATGTTTTGTTTAATTCACAGTTAACCTTTGTAAACTGTTAAACAATCTTTTTACGTTGTTTGCACAACAAAACTATGTGCGAATAATCAAATATATTTGTTAAAACTACAAATCGTGGTAAAAAACACAAAAAAATACTGTAATGGCTATAACAAAACAATTTTGTTAATATGACATTAAAATGCTGGAAAAACTAAAGTTTTGAACTGTTTTTGAAAATACAAATACAAAGGTAAATCACTTTACAAACTTCTGCTGTAC
>JBBPBX010040067.1:0-11619 GCA_038048925.1 Garcialebias charrua | reverse complement strand
AGAAAAGGGCAACAAGGTGGGATGAGGAGGAGGGGAGAGAAAGGCAGCTGAGAGGGATCTGACGCTGGCATAAAAGTAAATTCAAATACATTATTCATGGCTCTCTATGTCAAAATATCATTTACGTGTGCTGTGTTGACTCATGGCTCGTAAAATGAGAAGGACATGAAAAGAAAGAAAGGATGGAGGGAAATAAACAACTCAGGAGGCTTCTCTATTCTTGGCCAGAAAATATCTAAAAAAGTGTACTCACTCTTGACTTATTAGGGATCAGTTATTTATTGATTTTTACTATTCTTTATCTGTGAAATAAGCAGTGATGCTGCCAAGGAAAATTGTTAAAGTTTGCATATTTAAAATAAACTGAATCGGTTTCAAGAATACTTTATATTGCTGTTGCAGAAACAGTGTGAATACAAGTAAAATACTAATAATATTCCCTGTACTGATGACCCCAAAATGTAACACATAACTAAATGTTAGTTTTTTTAATCATTCATGGGTGGCTTGTCTTGATTAGCAGATTTTTTAGTTTCCTGCTTAAAATATGGGTAAAGAAAAACAGGTGTTGGTGGATTTTACTTACATTATAATAATGTTTAAAATGTCATTTTTAATGAGTGCTGCAGCTCCTGTACCAACGTCAAGGCTAACAGGTTTCTGTTGGAGCCTGTCACAATGCAGTGACACCACAGCGGCCCCTACAGGTGCACAGCAGTAGCACCAACACAATCAGCTTTAGTCAGGTTTAATTACAGTAATAGTGGTTTCCAAACTGCAGGCTCATTGCAAGATAAATCCAAAAGGTCATGAGACGATTAACAGGACAGGAAAATGGATCAAACCTGCACTGAAAATGATACTGAGCTTTATCTACGCATCTCAGGGAATCACCAAATAAATTTTACAGCTAAACAAGATTTAAAAGGATTGAATGTGGAACTTTCTGAATGACTCATAAATAAAGGTAGTGTGCAATAGTTTTAACCCCCCCCCCCCTTGCTTTTAATGAGTCTGACCTTTTTAAATAGTCTTGATCAATAGCTCTGCAAGCTTTGTAAAGGACTACCAGAGATCTTCTTCAGATTTTGCTGCTTTTTATTCATTTTTAGTCCCGTCCTTGTACCTGACGATGACGGCCTTTTATGTGGAGTGTTTGAAAAACTAAAAAAGTGGACAAGTGGAGAACAAAATTGCTGTCAAGTCTGGAAAGAAAGAAAGAAAAACTATCAAGCAGACAAAAGGAATCTAAAAATATGTCTTTAAGAATAAAGAAAAATACTGTACAAATGTGTCCATTTGCTGTATGCCAGCTATTAGCTCTCTCTGAGAGTCACCTTGTCTGTGCTAAAAATATGGTTTTCTGTCTGTCAAACTGTGCTATCTTTGATAGTTTTCTTGATTCAAAGACAAAAAGGGAAACAACTGTCTTTGAAAACATCAACATGTATTATAGTGCCAGACCAAATGTCCCCACCTTTAGTTGTTGGTAACTGAAGCCATCAGGAAGCTGTCATGTTCTAGTTTGAGGACCAGAGAGATGACTGTACAAAGACTGTGCCATAGCAATGTGGGGCTTCAAGTCCCACCTACTTCATTGGACACAATCATAGTGTCAATTTATCTTTTTTATGGCATGAAAAAATAATTACAGCTGTGTCAGAAAAATAACAGAAATAGAGCTGCTCAATATATTGTAAATTTAGTGTGAATGCAATATCAGCATGTGCAATTCCAATATCACAAATGATGACTGCAAGAAAACAGACACTATTACATTTTGAGTTTTCTCCATTCATGTTCTGCTAATAATATATTTTGTCAATACAGTACAACGGACTCTCACTGGCGTTAATGCTCAAAACATTAAACAATAATATTGCGCAAATACAAGTTTTCAGATATTGTGCAGCCTAGGGCTGGACAATAATTCAATATTGATATATATCACATTCACAATACTGTACATATACGGTAGTCAATAATGGTGAAATGAGTTCTAAGCACATTTTCGATATTTCAATATGCCACAGCATTTCACTGACACATTTCTTTTTCTGTTCGGGTCGAAGCGTCCGCTTCAGTTTAAATCCAAACAGAAAAAGCCACGACACAACTATGTAAGTGTGTGGTGATGTATACCACAGCTAGGAGTCAGTAGTAGCAGGCTAGGCTAGGTACCAACCCGTGGTACGTTTTCACTTCAAAATGACAATCAGAATGTGACTGAACAAGTTTTCACAAGTGAAGAGAAAGCAGAAGACATAATTGATAATAGAGACTAATTCAGTGGTGTGGAAGTGGTTCGGCTCTCCAAGTGTGCTACTAAATGTGTCGGAGAATCGTTCCAACTAGCGATGGGAACACATCTAACTTGTTCCATCTGAAGAGTTTCCACTCTATAGAATCTGCTGAGAGTCAGAAGATGAAGCAAAATAAAAGTTTAAGCCAACGTGACCCTGAAACAACACCCCACAGTAGCCCCTTTCATAAGTCAAATCCGCGCAATTGCCGCATAGAGCGGCCCGGCTTTAATCCTCCCCGGGTCATTCATAAAACAAAGTTGAATCCGGCCACGGCCCGGCCTCAATGGAGCATTCACAAAACGATTTGCAGCGCGGGTTGAAAAGAGGCGTGGTGAAAATCTGCAGCTCAGATGACGTGGTGCCTGCGTGTTTAAAGTGGGACCGCAGAGGTGTCTGTAAACAAACATGGCGACGCTAGCGAACATCGTTGTGCTTTTCACTGTACCGGTAAATCCCTTATTAATTTCCTCCTCTGCGCGCAGAGACAGGAGTACACGGGTCTCGGCATCACCCCAATTAGCCATTTCCGTGATGATCAATAAAAAAAGAAAAAGATTCGGCGAAGAATAGCGAGTGATGCGCAAGCGAAATACAAATGTCATGTTCTTGTTTACACATTTAAATAGAGCGCGACAGTGGGCACCGGGAGAGTACGTCATCATTCCTCCCATTATTCAAATCAGTTTGAAGCCGCAGCACCCCGACACCTTTCACAAGTCAACAGATCCGGGCCTGATACTACCTCTGCTCGCGGATCAGGGGCGCATCCGAGGCGAGTAAAATTTACTCGCCTATCCGCCTTCGTGTTTTTTCTGAATGCTCGTTGGAGGACTGAACACGCATCAGGCCCGGACTGAGCTGTCTTATGAAAGGGGCTAATCAAAAGAGAAACACACAGGTTATGTTGTCGTTTAAAGATAAAACTATTAATATTGACAAAGTTGAGAGTTTTATGTTTATTGTTATTTCAAATTTCTTTGAAGGCTAAATACAAAAGGTGAACATTAATTAATTTGTACAGTTTTTACAGTTTTTCTGATGTTTTTATATCGTTTATATCAATATTGGAATTATATTGTTATCGACCACAATTAAGAAATATATTGTGATAAAAGTTTTTGCCATATCGTCCAGCCCTGGTGCATCCCTAATTAGATCATACAGCAGCAAGGTAAGAACTATAGTAGATGAATCAATAGGAGTCATCAGGCTAATTAACAAAACATATTCTGTGTATGTTTTGCCAATAAATGGAAAGTCTTTATCATTTATTTGGAAAGTGCTGGGACCAACCTATGAGTACACCATTCTTCTGGCTTCCACTTCAGGGAACCCACATGGTGTCCAGTTTTCTTCATGTTGATGTTTGAGAGACAGAAAAACTGACAAAAGATCAAAAATCAAATTTTAATGCTGTGACTTTATACAAAGTTGTTTGTTGTGAATTGACACAACATTAGAAAATCCCATTAGTTTACATTTAGATTTTTTATACATATAAATATGTATATGTCTTTGTGCATGTACGTGTGTGTGTGTGTGTGGAGACTGGGGCTGTATATGACCTGCTCCAGTTTTATTTTGATTTATAAGGCTGGTGGAGAGTATCATCACAGAATCGCTTCATCTTCTCTCCTTTATTACACCACATTTGTTTTCATTTTACTCCCAAGGCCTGGCTGAATACATTACAGATTTCCCATGGGGCTGCAGGGCCAGCTCCTCCACCACTGGAGACAATGGGATGACAGGGAGGGGTTTCTGAGCATGTTTCATCATTAGAGCCATTAGTAATATTTTTTACTTTGAACCATTATCACTGGTTTCTCATTATTCTTGATATTAGGATGAGACGCATTGGTCAAGTGCACCGTTTGCATCTAAAAATAAGAACAGCTCAAGCCAGTCGTAACAAATGGACAGTTGTTCCGTGTCAAAATTTAAATTTAAATTCAAGACTGCATCTCAACATTAAACATTTTATTATAAGCAGAGATACAGAATAGTTTTTTGTCTGTCTTCAGGGACGTTTGCTAAAACGGATTCAGTCAAGACAGTCACACCTACATCTCTGATATCGATACTCTGACTGCAGCTAACATTTGTTGTTTTCTTCATGCCTGAGGGTAATGCGAGACACAAAATTAGATTCAGCATTTGAAAGATAACTAAGAGCAGAACAGGAGAGTGAAGATAAACAACAATTGGATTTAGCATACAGAGGTCAGTGGCAGGTTAATGCACAATGTAATACATGCACTTTCCTATGGGGGATGAACAATGAGGTCAATGAGTTCCTTTAAGGCCTGTTTCAATAAATCTGAACAAAAAATGTTGGATATTGGTTAGTTCGATGGAAGCCAGACCGATTAAACCCCACTATTTTACTTAATATTACTTCTATATTGGTGGTTTATTGTTTAAACAATCACAAATATCACTTTACTTTTTTTACTTTTGTATTCCATACACAGCCACAATTTGAAGCAGTGGAAAAGACCCAATGATCTCTCATATGCCCTTCACACTACTTATTTGAACTTACAGTCAAATTGATCCATTTCCCTCCACCTCATACACAAGTGCAACTTTCACAGCAGGCAGCAGAGCTGATAGCATCTACATCATTTTAGGGACATTCAAAAACACATACCAGCCAAGCCTTGTCTCACAAACACACGGAGGAAAGGTTTCCTGCAACACTTTTCCATTATTGCCTTCCCAAGGACAGGAGTGGAAAACAGAACAATGGAAAACCAGAAAGTTGATCAGAAAAAAAGGACATTAAGCATAAAATACATGTATAAAAACACACTCATACTTAAAAGAACAATACTGTTAGCAAACGTATGAAGCATTTTTGCAAGTATCATATGACAAAATCTTTGTGAGAACAGATGAGGCGTACCGCTAATGAGAGTCCACTGGCTACTCAGCTGTGATATAAATCAGATGAACATGTAAATTTTATGCTTTTTAAACTCCTGGGGGTAAATCCATGCCTCATTCCTCTCTGCACCCTGAATAATAACCCCTCTGGTTTCTCCCCGTTTGAAAATTTGGGGGATACCTGTCAATCAAATGACACAAGATAGAATATATTATAGTTACTTTACGAATCAACATCTGAGATAAACCAAAAATATGGATTTTTTTTTAATTAAAATCAGATTTAGGTTTAAAAAATGGGGCATTTAATGCATTTAGATTTTAACATTTCTTATTCAGGCTGAACTCATTTCTGAAACATGTTTATTGTTAAGAAGTTTTTTTTTTCTTCTTGCGAATATTGTGATGGGTTTCATGAGTGGAAGACTAAAATTTGCTCGTTTCAGACTACGGATGCCACCTAGTGGTTTAAAACAGAACTGCAGCTCATTCATAGATCATACACACAGTCACAGTTGGACTATGAAGACTGACCTCATGCCTTTTCTCCACAAGAAAAAGCCTTTTCTTTAGTTCATCTTAGGTCTAAAAACACAACATAACTTCACAAATGTGTGTTTTAGTGTTTCATGATAAAGATCTTCCTCTACAGAATAGCTTCTAAATAAACAAGGTTGTTTCTGAAGAACAAAATAAAATTAAAATAAATAAATAAAATAAATAAAAATAAATGTCACATTTTTGTCATCTGTGTATGTTTCCCATACTTGACAGACGAAATTGGCCTCTGCATTTAACCCAACCACCACCAGGTGGTGCAGTGAGCAGCCGTGGTCAGCGCCCGGGGAGCTGGGGAAAATAGATGTGCACTCATATAAACACCCCAAGGTGTGCCGTGGCCGGGGTTTGAACCCAAGTATGATTCCCTAGCCACTACACCATCTTGGCCCCAAAAATACATAAATAACTTTTAATGGTCAAAGTACTTAAGATTCCTGCATCATTCAAGGAAATATTAATATGTATAGAATTATCACCTCTTGACCAAGAAGAGTGAAGTTTGCATGTTCTCCCTGCACGAGTGAATTTTGTTCAGTCACTTTTATTTCCACTCACAGAGCAAAAACATGCATGTTAGGCTGACTGGTAACGCTAATTTATCTCTATGTGCGCTGCTATGTGTGGGTTAGAGGGTGAATTGTTGTTTTCTTTGTCTATATGAGGCCCTGTGATGGACTGGAGACCTGTCCAGGGTGTCCCCTGCCACAGTGACTGCTGAACATGGGCACCAGCAGGAAGGTAAAGGAAATGGATGATGGATTGATTGCTGAGTATAGAAGCAGTTATGTCTCATATTTTAAATTAAAATGGATTAATAAAAATGCTTTTTAGTTTCAAAATAAAGCTGCATGTTTTGCCATAGTTGATGCATGATAGAACGATAACTGATATGCACCTCTGGATTTTGCCAGTAGATGGCAATATAGCAATGTACAGTAGTGTGAACTCTGGCGCCACTGTTGTAACTCAATAAATTGGCAGAGGATCAAATTAATGTTTGTATTTAAATACGAACTTTACAAATCATGTAACTTTACATCTCTTAAACTATGTTTATATAAGTGTATTAAAATTTTTATGATTTCTTGTATTTACTGAACGTTTAAGTTTCATTAAACTTAACAAAAACCTGCTTAAGTGAACTTGTTTACCTGGAAGCTAGTCAAAGCAAACCACAATTATAGTTTGATTGATTTAAGATATTCAAAAACATTTCCTCTTAAGTATTTTAATTTATCAGCCTTTTTAATTTATTTAAAAATATTTTCATTTCAGGCTGTTATAAACTACATCAACTAAACTAACATTAAGAAGAGTTGTTTTTGCAGTGCTTTCACCACTTATTGAAAAAGAAGAGAAACAACTTTATTGTGGTGATGGATACAATCATTCAAGTTTAACTAACAAAACAAACAAAAAAATAAAAAATAAAAAGGCTAAATATATACAGTATATAAAAATGAGTTGCAGGCACAAGGACCCAGCCTCCTCTGTGCAGCTCTGCTTCCCATTTGTGTTCATGGATATTTGTCCAAACAGGATTTCAGGAGCCCAGTTTGTTGCAATAAATGACCATGGAGACATATCAGTACGCACTGGCTGTGATGATTGCACTGAGTGGGTTTGGGCTGTCTTATTCAGGTCCGACTCCAGACATTGGTAAGTTAGAGGATTTTCCCCCAGATGTATTTGATTTTATCATCTGTCAGTTTCACATGTTTTTCAAATCATATATATATATATATATATTTATATATATATTTTTTTTCCTCAGGTCCTCCTTTAAAACCAGGCCAGTGCCCCCGCTTTCTTTTTACCTTCCCATCACGAGTGGGATGTACGTCTGACCAAGACTGTCCTGGAGATCACAAATGCTGCACCTATCAATGTGGATATGTCTGTGTGGGTCCTGTTTACAGTAAGAACCACAACATCTGCTCATTTAGCACTCATGTTGTTGACTAAAGCCTCTCAGTGAGCACATCAATATAGGACAAAAGCAGGATTTTTTAAAATTATTATTAAAAACTGGGCATTATTTCATATACCACCTTTTCTTTCCCTTAAGTAAAAGCATTGTGTCCTGACGCAAGTGGGACAGGGACGTGTGATGAGCTGTGCAATAATGACAATGGCTGCATAAATGGAAAAAAATGCTGCTTCAATGGGTGCGGATATGAGTGCATGCCACCAAAAATAGGTGAGATATAAATAATTTGGTAAAATGGCTTAACAAATCTTTCTTTTTGCCTCCTGGAATATTGTGCAACTGAACGTTTCTGTCTCTGGTGTGTCAGTGAAGCCAGGTCACTGCGGTTTCATCCCCTTTCAGCCATGCGGGACCAGCTGCTATCATGATGGATATTGTGCAGGTGATGAAAAGTGCTGCCCATCATTTTGTGGCCATTTCTGCAAAAATCCAATTTGACATTCAGCATCGGAGGTGCATCGTAAACCATATATGTATATGCATGTATTTGCAGAAGAACTGATTAAATATTTCATTTATTACTTGTTTTGTGTGTTTTCTTTTTAACTCCCCACTTATGTGGCAACAGATTTGTTTGGCAAAACTCTCAAGTTTGTCATTTTTATGTAATTAAACCATACTCTTGAGGAAGATAATGTAATGTTTGCTGTTTTTTTAATTTATTGGACACACACCCATTTTTAGTTATCTAAAAAAAGAGGAATTAGTAGGAAGGTTATCAGATAGGCAGAAAGTCTTGTAGCATATTTGTAAAAAAAAAAGAAGTATTTTTATCAAATGCTTAAATGAGTGGTGTCAAAATAGACCAACCTCATTGGATTATTCTTTCATCAATTAAACTCATATAATAAAAAATAGCATAACATCTTAATCGTCAGTCTGAAAGGGACGTCAAATGGTTTAATTAGCCCAAGAATACAAAAAAGTGTCTAAAAGTTTAGGCAATGATGTATAGGGTGTCGTTTGTAAAGTTACAGTCAAAATTAACATCAATATTTTGGTTTATTTAGCCTTTAATAAGAAAAAAAAATTTTTTTTTTTTCAAAGTCATATTTTCACCATGTAATTCATACATTTATAAATGTCATATTTACAAACTAAATATTTAATTTACAAGCTAAATATTCAGTTTACAAACTAAGTACGGTATATAACTTGCAAGTTACATATTTAGTTAGTAAACTAAATATTTAGGTGTAAATTAATTATTTAATTTCCAAGCTAAATATTTAATTTCCAAACTAAACATTTAATTTCCAAGCTAAACACTTCTTTAAGCTAAACATTTTATTCCTAAACTAAATATTTAATTTGCTAAGTAAAAATGTAGTTAGTAAATTCAATATTTATTTTGGAACTTAAATGTTTAACTTAGACATTAAATGTTTATTATGGAAATTAAATGTTTAGTTTAGGAAATAAATACTTAGCTTGTAAATTAAATATTTAATTTACACCTAAATATATAGTTTTCTAACTAAATATTTAACTTTCAAGTTAAGTATTTAGTTTGTAAACTAAATATTTAGCTTGTAAATTAAATATTTAGTTTAGAACTATAATATTTATAAATGTATGAATAACATGGTGAAATAATGACTTTGAAAAATAAAACTAAGTTTTTTTTATTAAAGGCTAAATAAACCAAATATTTATGTTAATTTTTGACTGTATAATGTTACAAACAGCACCCCATACAGATATGATGAACTTACCTGTGCAATAATCATGCTGTCTAATCAGCATCTTGATTTTCCACACCTGTGAGGTGATGGATTATCTTAGCAAAGAAGTGCTCACTAACAGATTTACACACATTTGTGAACAATAGAGGAAAAAGTCCTTTAGTGTAAATAGAAAAAAGTCTTAGATGTTTGAGTTCAGCTCGTGAAAAATGGGAGCAAAACAACTGAACTAGTTTTTCCAAATGGTGTGGACAAATATTTTTTAACTATAAATCTGTGCAAAAAAGTCTACAGAAAATTGCTAAATAAATATTTCTTCAATGCATGTGTTATCTTTTAGACTTTGATGCTGAAAACTGTTTTAGAGTCATAATGTCATTTCGACCCCATCACATTGACCTTATTGTGTCACTTTATCTTATCTGTCCTGGCAGGATGACTGCAAACAGTAGGTCTAAATACCAAAGCTCATGCTCAATAATCCACTGGTCTAAACATTTTATTTACTGGAACGTTAGAGTATTAGTGCTGGTAGGACATGATTTAAAAAAATGTAATGTAGAAATGAATCACAAGGAATCAGATCAGATTTGTGAGTTTCATAAAAGCACAGGTTACAGAAACTTCCAGTCAAACAGAAGAAAATAATCATCAGCATTAACACTTGCATGCTGTGAATATTTGTTGTTGTTGTTTGTGCCATTTACTGTTTCTTTATTTACACAATACTGTACTGAATCTAAAGCGATCTGTATTTTATCCTGATTCA
This sequence comes from Garcialebias charrua, assembly GCA_038048925.1. Lineage (NCBI taxonomy): Eukaryota > Metazoa > Chordata > Actinopteri > Cyprinodontiformes > Rivulidae > Garcialebias > Garcialebias charrua. The sequence continues at coordinate 1,419 of JBBPBX010040067.1, read as the reverse complement.
TGCTCAATAATACAGGTAGAAAAATCCAACAAAGTTAAGTTAGGTCCTCTGGACAGATTTTTTGTCTTACATCCAAAAGTCTTCATCAGTCCGAGGGGCCACAACAAACTCAATCTTATAAATAGCACCTTCACATGTAGTGGATCAACCAGTTTGACGGTGCTCAACTGGTTTCTGGAGTCCGCCCTCTGCCCCACTGACTCGTTTCAGGCAGGCATGGCGAAAGTGATTAATTCTAGAATCAGGATGTTTTGAATCACTTTGGCCATGGCTGCCTCAAATAAGTCAGCGGGGGAAAGGGTGGACTCCAGAAACCATCTTAGCATCATCAAACTGGTTGATCCACTATGGGAAGTTGCTATTTATAAGACTGAGTTTATTGTGGCTCCTCGGACTGATGAAGTCTTTTGGATGAAAAACGAAACATTTCAACAAAAATAAACCATCCAGAGGACCTGACAACTTTGTTGGAATCTGTATTATAGCTTGGAATTCGGAAATGTAAAGACAAAAACATGATTTGTTTGATTGATTTCAGCAATCCCTCCATTCATACATTATTTTTACTCTGTTGTTCCTATTCATTGTGGCAGGGCACACACTGAACAGATTGCCAGTCCATTACAGGACCACACAGAGATGAACAAGAACATCAACTTTTAAGGCTCACACCAAGTGACATTTAGAGAAGCCAGTTACCCAGATAGTATGTTTGTTGACTGGAACAAAGTCTATCACACATGAACAGACAGCACAGCCAAGCTAGGAAACAAACAATTGGAAAGAAAAAAAAGCTCCTGCCAAGAGTCCATTTTTCTTGTTACACAGCTGCAGTGGTAACCAGTGATGTAAAGGAGTCTACAACATTCCCATGGAAGTCTACAGTCAACCGATTAGGCCTGGATTTCTATTTCTACTTTGGATCTGTCTGAAGTGTAAGACCAAAAATTCACTAAAATAAATAACAAATTTTGTGAATTCTCACAAAACTCCCTCATGTTTCCTCGTTGAGTTTTTCCTTTCCACTGTTGCCTTTATGCTTTCTCAAGATGAGAGTCTGTGACAAAGTTAGACTCAATGCAGTCTGTTCCTCATATAAATATTATTATTAACTTATTTTTTATGTACATGTATATGAATGTTTCTGTTCAGTGCACTGAGAGGACTGCTGTTGGAACTTGGCGCTATATAAATAAACTTAATTGAATAGATTTTATACAAATTAAATAATTCTAAAAAAGACAGTCCTCTAAGCAGAAACAGTCTTCTCTCAAACTCACAACTTTTTCTTACTTTTTGTTATTAATGCTGGTTAAGCTTTTCTCAGCAACTCTTAGGTGTCCAATTCCAGGAGTGGATATATAGCCTGGTTTATACTTCTTGTCGCATGATAACTATGTAAGTTTTGTTTTTTGTAAT